>JAULCA010041442.1:0-17981 GCA_032360845.1 Crassadoma gigantea
AACATATACATGCAATATGAATTTTAAATCTCCATAAACGTGTATGAGTAATCTAAAGTTGACAATGCGCGCAATACAATTGGTGTACACTGCTTCTGAAATCAAGGACGACACCGACCTCAAACGTTCTATCGACCAATCAACGAGCCAGATGCAGTGACTGACTGACACGCTGAAACAACCGTTCGGTTTGTGGGCGTGTTCTTTTTGAACGCCGTGACGATTTTGATTGGTGAAACTACTATACTATATTGAGAGAACACCTTCATGATTTCGAACCAACTTTTTTTTTATCAGATCAGTTGAAAAAAAATGAAATTGGACACAGCAAAGATATCATTCGTCTAAGAAAATTAGAAATAATATCAAAATATCCCTTCCCCCAAAAATAGAAAACAAACGGCTCTGACAGAAACGAACATACAACAAACGCTAATGCCTACGTTTTATATATCTAACTTAAAATCTAACTAGTAATGACTTCGTTTGTAAAACCAATACTAATTCTAATTATTTCCATGAGAACGGTTCAATAATCAAATTCCACATAGTTGAGACTACACACTTGGGGGGGGTATCACATTTTGTACGTGTTTTGCTAGTGAAGCATCTATACGGCGAAGACTAAATGGTTAAAAAAAAGTTTTCGTGTGTAGGTGCCGTTCACAATGACGAGAATGTGCCATAGGTGATAACCAGCTCGGCAGTGTTTTACCTTGCACTGTCACCTTTAACCTCCAAATTTTGTGCCGACAATATGTGTAAGTTTATACATTGTACACTATTGCAGTTTCTTTGTACAAGCTACTGTGTAATTATAAATAAGCAATAAAATCATTGAATTGAATTGTATTCTTAGCGGTTATCAATATCAATCAATAAGGTTATTTCGATATTTGTATATAAAACAAAACCGTATTTTTAGACAATTGAATGCACTAGGGTAGTCCCGATATTCGCAATTTCGCTTACATCAGAGTAATACTCGCTGTTTGGATTACGTCTGAGCAAAAAGTTAGTGTTGCGCCAAATACGGCTTACGGCAGGGAGAAATTATCCCATGATTGGAAGAGTGTTGCGACAAAATACAAGATTACGTAAGTATAACGATGTGATATAAGCAACAAAGTTGGAACTATGATAATTCAAAAGTCTGGTTGAGGTAAAGATACTTTCACATACACGTGTTAAAGTAGATTTAATACTTTAATGATGAATATTCTGACTTAATACACAAAACTACATGTGTTTGATATGAAGATGAAAAAACAAGATTTCCCGTATCATTGAAATGGGGTAATAGATACAATTATAGAACGAATAATGCTTCTATTATTTAGTATATTAATTTATCACATGGACATTATATTTGTGCATAAACTGCTATTAAATATTGGTGATACGGATTACTGCTGGGCCAATTTTAACAAAAGTTTCCAGATATGATAACTACCACCTGAAGTTGTGCATCCTGACGTTAATTTTTATTATGGCCCTTTGCTGTAAAATCTTTTTACGGACAACTCCTTCAAAATCACGGGGCTAACTTAACGAAAGTTTTTAGATATGATAACTACCACCTGTTGTTGTGCAACAAGGTATTATTTGTTCAATCTGACACGTTTTATGGAGTAATAACCCTTTGTTGAAAAATATTAGTCCTGACAACTCCTCAAAAACTATGGGGCCAATTCCAACGTAAGTTTTCTGATATGATAACTACCCGTTGGTGTTGTGCATCCAGTTAATTTTTTTCAGTCCTTTTTTATTGAGTTATGGCCCTTTCTTGAAAAGTCCTTGCCCTGACAACTTCTCCTTATCAACTCGGCTAATTTCAAAGTTTACAGATATGGTACCTGCCTCTTGATGTTGTGCACTCAAGTAGTACTTTTTCATTCCTACGCTTTTAAAAAGGGTCATGGTCTTTTGTTTTAAAAAAATCTTTGTCTCCTACACTTCTGGTCCGATTTCAATGAAAGTTTACAGATATGGTAATTTTTTTCATTCCGACACTTTTTGACCTAGTTATTGCCCTTTGTTAAACAAATCCTGAATCTGATTGTCTGGACAACTCGTTCATAAGTTTTGAATCGATTTTAGCGAAACTTTCTAGATATAATAACTACCACCTGTTTTGCTCCGACGTAATCCAAACAGCGAGTATTACTCTGACGTAAGCGAAATAGCAAGTATCGGGATTACCCCCGTGGAATGAGACCATCCTATACCAAGTCATTTTACATTCAAAGTGATAGGCATGTCATACAAAAGTGTAAGTTAGCGTGAAGCATGGTTTACTATA
Organism: Crassadoma gigantea; assembly: GCA_032360845.1. Lineage (NCBI taxonomy): Eukaryota > Metazoa > Mollusca > Bivalvia > Pectinida > Pectinidae > Crassadoma > Crassadoma gigantea. The sequence continues at coordinate 2,303 of JAULCA010041442.1, forward strand.
TAGCCACAGTCAGCTCTGGACGGGAGAGGATCAAAATGCTGGAAACTGTTGCTTTTAATATTGTATTGGAATGATGGAAGAAAAAATACAAGAATCAAAATTAATCACCCCCTTCCTTGAGGTTATATATATCTTGGAATAGTGAGAACATTCGCGCATGAGGGCCCTTAATGTGTGAGCTCTGGACGGGCGAGGTTAAAAATGCTGAAAATTGTTGCTTTTAATACAGTATTGGAATGATGAGAGAAATAAATACAAAAGACAAAAATAATCATCCCCTTCATTGAGGTCATCTATACCTTGGAAAAATGAGAACCTTCTTGCATGAGGACGCTAAAGTAAAGAAGCTGACCCGGAAATTCAAAAACCCCGGCAGCCGTAAAAGAAAAGAAAAAACCTTGTTACCTAACAAACGCCAGTCATTTTGTTAAGATATAGAAATGTGAATAGTTTTGAGATTACCCCCGCCATTGTCCAAAGTCCTTACCGGCTTTTCAGGTAGAGCGAGGGCACAGCAAAAAGGAATCGATCGTAGTTTTTTTTTAAAGATCACTATGTCATTGTTAACACGTCCTTTAAATTGATATCATGTTTATTGTGCAAGATTTACAAAACACAATATTCTGATTTTGAGATCACCCCCGCCATTGGGTTTGTCTAACTTCCTGCAATATAGCTTTACTTCAAACGATCAATATAAATACACAAAGGTCATCTCACCCATAGAATCGGGTTAAAGCTAAGGCATGCTATAGATTAAGTACTGTACACCATACAGAAATATTTCGCCCTTCAAGGACACGTTCGGGACCATATAGGCCGAGATCCAAACTGATATGAACTAGGCCTATTGTTGAAACAGTAGGAGAGATGTGTTTATAACGAAAAGTAGTCGTCACAGTACACATCTCTTTTCATATTAAATAGGGTGATAGGGTAGTTCCTACCCCAGTCGATCGATTGTTTATGAACATAAACGAGTGATTACATTGTACCGAGAATGGGTTATATCAAATGTCAGATAATGACCCAAATTTACTATTTTGTTCGAGACAACGATCGCGCGATATGCCGGTCCTTATGCCGGACATGAAAATAAATGAAAACAAGTTGTACTAAGTTTACATACTTTAAAATTAAAACACGATGTCCGCAATTTTTGAGATATTCAGTTTGACATAAAGTAACAATACTACAATGAAATAACAAATAACTTACCTTCTGTACAGAGAATTATACAAACGCTGGAAAAAATAGCCACCTCCAACGACAACACAATACTACCACGCGTCCCAGAGATATCACGCTAACTCGGGTACATATCAGTGGCTGTTGACTGAAACACGAACCCTTATCATTAGGCCTACAGTGTAAACAGCACACACTGTACGTTCCACAGTCGGTCGATGGCTCATAAGATATCTGTGATACAGCGGGTATAGTTTATAACCTGCGAAGGGTATCAAATGGTGCTCTAACGATAAAATAGAGAGATATTTGATACACAACGAAAAGTCATGCATAATTTACGGATAAAATCTAACGTTGGCTTTGCAATGTTATTATATTTTTATGTCTGGTTTTCACGGCGACTCAATATTAAGTAATTGCTTTCAAATTAGTTTCACTGAAAGTATAAGTACTAGACCAACCAAATTTGGACTTTAGATGTAACTTAGGTAGTGCATCCTAACCTATGCTGGATGCGGCTTACCTTTCATGGTCCACTGACTTTTTCAGTACCTCCATCAACGTTATATGTTGTTTTGTTGTTTTTTGTTATTTTATTTTTTTGCGTTTAAGTTTGTCTTTCTGGTATGTGCTTTGATGGTCAAAGTGGGGCAGAGGTAAGACATATCATTCTGAATTTCTTGTTTATTTTATTTCTAAAATGAAAAGAGTCTAGATTAGATTTGTCAACAATACAAATATTTCATCTGGAGTATTCTAGTTAATTCTTAGTTTAATGTTGAAGAATAGCTTCTTATCAGAAATAAAGAAACATATCATCGTATATTAGATGTGGTTAAATAGTTTACGACGTCGACGGGGACTTTTTCTATGTAGAACCGCACGAGATCGACTGGGACTATTTCTAGGTAGAACCGTACAAGGGCGATGGGACTATTTCTAGTTAGAACCGTACGAGGTCAATGGGACTTTTTCTAGGTAGAACCGTACGAGATCGACTGGGACTATTTCTAGGTAGAACCGGACGAGATCGACTGGGACTATTTCTAGTTAGAACAGTACAGTTGTGGGGTCACACAACGTTACACGATTTTTTCGGTCACTTTTACCTTGGAGCCAAACCCATTCTTGACAGCCTTGCGGTCGCTGTAATATTGTGTTATACGCATTGTAAAATTGTACATAATCTTGATTATTGTAATGAGAAATTACAGTTATATATATATTATTGAAAAAGAGCTTTCCTTATTTTTGTCATTCCGTAATATTGATCTACAAATTGTACCAAATCGCACATCTGTGCGGTAAGAAGCGCACAACGAGTCGAACGATTGTCCAATCGCACAGTTGTGCGCACCATGTGTGGACGATGTGCGGACGGTGTGTGAACGATGTATGCACGGTGTGCACGCTATTTTGGTGCGTTGTGCGGTCACACAACTGTACAAGGTCGGCGGGTACATTTTCGGATTAGAATCCTAGGACATCCAGGGGGACTATTTGTAGATAGAACCTACGACGTTGAGGAGGACTATTAACAGATAGAACCTTCGACGTTGAGGAGGACTATAACAGAAAGAACCTACGACGTTTAGGAGGACTATTAACAGATAGAACCTACGACGTTAAGGAAGGACTATTAACAGATAGAACCTACGACGTTGAGGAGGACTATTATGTAGGTAGAATCGTACGAGGTCGACGGGGACAATTTCTAGTTAGAACCGAACAAGGTTGACGGGACTATTTTTAGTTAGAATCATAGGACGTCGACGGGAACTATTTCTAGTTAGAACCCTAGGACGTCGAGGGGATCTATTAACAGATAGAACCTTACGAAGTCGAGGGGAGCTATTTCTAGTTAGATTCCTACGACGTCGGCGGAGACTAATTCTAGGTAGAACCGCACGAGGTCTACGGGACTATTTCTAATTAGAACCTACGACTTCAACGGTGACTGTTTCTGGTAGAACCGTATGAGGATGACGGGTCTATTTTTAGTTAGAACCCTTCGACGTCGACGGGGACTGTTTCTAGGTAGAACACTATGACGTCGACGGGACAATTTCTAGTTAGAACCCTACGACGTCAACGAAATTGCTCCCCTGGTTGTAATATTAAAAGTGGACTTCAATACAGCTACATGTATTAAAAGATTTAAACATGTGACCTTAAAGGTCAAACAAGGAAATTAAGTTGAACAGATTTTTTGGCCTTTCATACCAGCATGCTTCTGGCGAAATATCATTTCCCTGGATCGTAAATAATTCAGAAGTTGTTCAAAGATTTCAACTTATTTGTCCCCTGTGACCTTGCAAATAAGTGGTAATTCTTTTGAAGAAACTTGGTATCACTTCATCCCAGCGTGTTACTGGCCAAATATCATCACTCTGGTCCATTTGGTTATCATGAAGAAGTTGCTTACAGTTTTGAACCTTTTTGACCCCAGTGACCTTGAATATAATTCAGGGTAATTAATTAAAAAAACAAACTTAATAGCAATTCATTCCAGCATGTTAATGGCCAAATATCAACACCTTAGGCATCTTGGTTATTCAGAATAAGTTGTGATTTTAACATATTTGACCCCTATGACCTTAACAATGATGAAGGTTATTCATTTGATCACATTTGGTAGCCTTTAATCCCAGCATGTTACTGGCTAAATATCATCACTCTTGGCCTTTTAGTTAAACATAAGAAGTTGTTTAAACTTTTTGACCCCTGTGGCCTTGGATATAAGTCAAGGTCATTTATTTAATCAAAGAATGTAGTCATTCATTTCAGCATGTTACTGGACAAATATCACAATACTAGGCCTCTTCGTTATCCAGGAGAAGTTAAAAGTTTTTAACACATTTGATTCCTATGACCTTGGATATATGCGAAGGTCATTCATTTGAAAAAAACTTGGTATCACTTCATCCAAGCATGTTACTGACCGACTATCATCACGGTAGGCTTTTCGTTATTTAGAAGTTGTTATTTAAAGGTTTAAAACATATTTGACCATTGTGACATTAGATATAGGTCAATTTCATTCATTTGAACAAAATTAAGTAGCCCTTTATTCCAGCATATTATTCAGAAGAAGTCGTTTAAAGGTTACAACATATTTGACCCATGTGACCTTAAAAATGAACGAAGGTCAATCATTTGAACAAATTTGAAAGCCCGTTATTCCAGCATACTTCTTGCCAAATATCACCATCCTAGGCAGTAATGTAACTGAGAAGAAGTTGTTTAAAGTAATGGTCAAAAGGTGACGACGGACAGACGATGGACGACGGACGACAGAAGCCGCACCATGGCATGAGCTCATTTGAACATTTGGCTAGACAAACATATGGCATAACTGTATCACCATGTTTAACCATGTGGAATTTCAGTTTGAACTTATGATACCTGAGATAATATCCTAGTGGTAACAGAAAAACAGACGGATAGACGGACGGAGGAGAGATAGACATATTGACATCATGATTACTTAAAGAATACAAAGACCCGAATTGATTCTGACCAACTTCGCATTATAATGTTATAACAAACTGTTCACCAGTAAAAATAAACACAATTTGGTCTTATGATTAACCTTTGATCGGATTACCTTGACCTTTGGTAAGTTGACTTCTTGTTTGATTATGACAAACTTTGCTTCATTATGTCATAACAAAATGTTTACTGAAATCGGGCCTTTTGATGTAATGTGATATAATGTGTTTTTGATAGTATAGCCCCACTGTTCAATTTTCACTAACAGCGACCTTGACCTGATAAAATTTTGAACATCCTTGCCCTTTGCACATCTATATATATCTGACTGTATCACTATGTGAAGTTTTAGAAATTTCGGCCTTTTGGAGTCTCCAAAATAATTCGCTCACGGACAGACGGACATACACTGTGATTACTACAGAGCAAGAAGTTTCATATTGCCGACCGTTTGAAAAAAAAAATATAAAAAAAACAATTAACACCCTGTGTTTATGCAAAGTTAAGTCCCCTTTTTCCAGAGATGTTCTATAACAAATTTGGTAAATATCCTTTAATTTGTGCAAAATTCAATTTTCCTCTATTTCCTTTATTCGGCCCTGACCTTCTTCCCATATGAGCTAAAAGGGTTGATAGCATATGCACCAATATGATAAACACATGAAAATTTTAAAACTGTGAGAATGAAATGTTAACAAATCATTTGCAAAAGAAACATTTGTTTAGTTATCACTCAATGCTGAACCAGAACTACGTCGATCAACATGTTGAGATATAATTAAACTTTAGATACAATCCAATCTTCACACCTGCCTAAGTTTGCAGAAAATTGCATAATTCATCATAATAAATTGTAATTAGTAAACGCGCTTAAAATATCATACCAGCGTGTATGTTAACATTTCACCAACACCAGTCACAGGAAAAAAAGGGTGTTTAAAAGCCTTATCTGGAAGTTTGGTAAAATTAACATAATTCAGGGAGGAAATAATAACAATATCTAAATACTTTTAAATGAATACTAACTGTCATCAAACAGGATGTGTCTTGTTGGTACAGGTAAGATCACAGAACTAGTTTAAGTCCAGGGTTCAATGATGCTGTATTTGATAGGAATAAATTACAATGTATGAATATTTTCAAATGGACTTTAACTGCAATTTCACAATACCAGAAAGATATTAATAGTACATGTTACAATATAGAAATTAGACAAAATAAAACCCAATATGTTTTACCTTTTACATCCTGTATACGTAATTTATCAAATGTAACACAAACCCCCAACCCCCCCAAGATAATTATATATCATTATTGTTTCAAGAAACTTTGAAACATTTTCTGTAGACTTAAAATAAAATATGTCCTGAAGCATCATTTCTTTATATGAACTTCAATGTATGGTAAACTTGATCCCATCGCAAAGAGAGATAATATTTGCCTTCGGTAAAGATTTGCAATTTATATTAAACATATAGGGCTCTTCCCGTCCCCTTTGGGTCTCGTCTCCAGAGGCAAATACAGTATGTTCTTTTCTGATACAATGTAATTGACATCTTATCATATTTATTCCAACCAAGTGTTAATGATTAGCTGCTGAGATGGGAAGTAAATAAACTAAAACTGTCGCCTATGAGCTAACTAATATCCTCGCATTCGGGCTGCATGTTGCCCCTGTTGGGGCTTAATTATCAAGGGTCATGAAAATGCCTACCTCAGATGTTGTTCCAACAGATCGACGAAAATGACAAATACCGCTAATTCGACGTACCTTTGACCCGATGACCCCGGACTCTAATGTATGTGTAAACAAAATACCTACCATTTAATAACATAATGCATCTATGACCCTTGACCTCATGACCCCGGAAGTTTCACAATTGTCACGAAGTGAGGGAATGTTAGTCCAAAATTTATATATCCAGCATAAACAACTGGGTAATGCTCACGTTCGCTCTCTACACCTCTGGACTATGTTATAGCAATAGTGAAGGCTCGGTGTGCGCCACCTTGTTGATGAGACAAGAAGACTAGTTCGATCCTTTGATGAACATCAAAAGAATCTCTTGGTCACGTAACGGTAAAAATAGACATGCTTTGAAGTCGGGCGTCTCTCCATTGTAATCCAAGTATCAGTCTAAAGATTGGTCAGTTCTTTTAACCTGAGACCAATATTCGTGCCTTCAATTTTGCTATGAGGTATTCCAGGGGTGTAGAGAGCGAAAGTAAACGTAACCCCTAGATATCGAAGATGAATAATACATAATAGACCCCCGGTTTACACTTGACAAATAGTTCACCCTACATCAATAGCTATAATTTATAGAGTCCTTGAATTGACGTTCCAGTCTCTGCACGTGTATTCAACAGCATCAGAGGACATCGTAGTTATATATCTCATGCCTATCCAGGAAAGGCATGTATATGTCACGCTGGAATTATCTCCATACTGTTGAAAGTATTCCATTTCATTGAATCACAGTTCCAATCATCAAGATCGACTCAAGACCACACCATGATTACATCCAAACCGGTTCCTACAGAAGGTCTAAATATGGTCACATCAACTCCCATGTAACTTCTTCCGGACACACAGTCGTCCTCCACAATATTTTGGAATACAGTCTCATTGGCACATTCCACAAAAACAGGGAACTCAAGCACAAAAACAGTTTCAAAGCACACAGCTTGGAATTCATATAAACAGGCACACAACCATCATATCACCCAGTTAATAGATATTGGCAATGTAATTGGAATTCAGGCACACAGCCGGCCCAGCATCAAACTACATGTATGTAAAGGCCTCACCTTCTATGTTTTATGGTTATGCTATTTCATTTACAATGGCGTAAATAATAATAATACCCTACTTTTGAGTTCAATTGTGCATACTGGTATTGTTTTACTAAAACCATTCCAGAAATATTTGAATTGACCTATACTAGCAATCTTACTACCGCAATCCTCAAAAAATGCCATTTGAATTCAAACTTAATTATACATAGATAAGTGGGGAAATTGTTTAGGGTCATTTGTATTTTTTACCTTATAAATTTAACTATAGTTGGACCCTTGTCGCTTAGACATTTTGCACAATCAACTAGGAATATTTACTTTTTAACACATTTAATGTCACCATAGTTTTAAGGGGCTATCCGGAGCAACCACCTCAAGGCAAATGCCACTACAATGAGGTCGGCAATATAGCCAAAGACTGGCCGATGTATGCAGGGGACCGAGAAGGGGATGACAAAAATAAGGATGAAACCTTTACATATCTTTGAGCGACGCTTTACGTTTCTCTCACTCATAACACGGGTTTGAACAGTGTTGTATGCTGCAGCACATGTACATTCAATCTGGCGAGCGACGTCGCAGTCTGACGGTAGAGATGTCCGCAACGGTGGCCTGTATTTGCTGCACAATGCAGCGATGCTTCAGACGAAGTCCCATATATTGGGCAGATCCTTGTTGGGTACAACATTGTGCAGGTACTCCCATGTTTTCAATCTACCGTTGGCAGTTTTTATCGTCCAACGCAAATTCGTTACCAGCATGAAATTGTCGGCATCTTTGGTTGGCATTTGCTTTTTCCTTTTTTTAGGAACGCCGCCGAGTGCGTTTTGATCTTAATATCTTCGAGAAAAGGGAGATCATCCCGAAATCCTCGGTCAAGGATGGGAATGTCTTCATGTTTCATCCATGCAGAAATCCCATCTGTATTTGGTCTGAAACATGTGCTGTGTAACTGCCGCGTCATTGTTTCTACCATTAGCGAAGTACGGACCGAGAACACTTACTATGTAGCCATCTGTTGTCGTGACCAGCATGGGTTTTATCAAGGGGCGGAACTTATGGATAGAGAAACATTTCCTTTGAAAACTGTGCTAACTGCTTTTTTGTATGTATATATATGTACCATCCATGATGAGAACAACTGAATCTAAGATGAAATTGGAAAATAATCGAACGGCTAAATCTGTTGTATGGTTTTCAAGGATGTCTGATCTAGCGATAGGTTGAAATCCTTTGTGCGATAGTACGAAGTCCTTTTTCAAAGCCTTCTATACTGCTGCGATGTAATGAACCACATTCCGCCTGCTGCTGATTCCACATAATGTTGCAATTACCCTAAAGTTAAAGAAAAGTGTCAACATCAGGGTGATTGAACACAGATTGATACATAAATATTTGGTTAAATAGGAAAGGTAAGGTATGACTAGGTAAAGTACATGTATATAAAGTATATAGTAGCGAATCAACCGATATTTCTAAACATTTCTTCTGGTTGGTAAGTATAGATTAGCATATATACACAAAGTTGTAAAATGTGTTTACATTTTCGAAGTGGTTGCGGCTACGTTGTAAGTATATGAACAATAGTTACTATATATGTACCAAAATGAAATTATTCGGCTACGCTTTGTTTATTACTTGGACATAGATGTGCGAGAGTCTATGAGCCCCCTCATCTTGATTTAGAACTGGACCACTGCGACGTTTCCAGATGGCCTCCTTTATCTGCCGCTTGAACAGATTGCTCTCTCTGTGACTCTGTTTTAACTAAAGCGTAGCTGAATCGAGACATTTCGGTACATAAAAACAATTATTGTAAAAAAAAAACGAATCGCCATTACATACCGTACTAGTCATCGAAACTAGTAATCACATTTTGGTTGTGTAACCAGAACTTTTCATAATGAATGAACCGGCAGTTGTAAAAGACTGATTTCCCGGGTCAACGTGTTGTTGAAATAATAACAGTTTAGTAACTGTAATATTGGCGCCATTTATTTCATGACGTAACATTTTAAAGGTGTAATTTGGAATGAAGTACAGCTGTATGCAGATATATTAGATATAATAATTCTTATAATTTTACCTATCAGACACTCCTATACGCAACTTCATCAGGAGCATTCAAACTGCTTGTCGTGGGGTGCGCGATTTGGATTTCTTCATTGACTTCATTATGGAACAAATATCATCAAACTGCTCTCTACTCAACCCAGTTGTATTGTGCAGTTGATCATCTGTCATAGTTATGTTGTCAAAATCAATTTTGTTGGTGTTAACCGCAATATTACGGAGTCAAGTGAGAAGAACGGTTAATTCATCTGTAATCACCTTTGAATTAAATTTCAATACCGTCACATCTTCTGTAACCCCCTGTTTCAGTTTTTAGAAATTTGGGTGGGACTTTCAGCATCGTGTTCCCTGGGGAATCAAAACACCTTGTCAGACAAAAACCTGCAAACTTGTCTACGACGGAATATCTGTCATGCCATTACCTGTTTTCTTGCAAAACACACATCTTGATTTGGTTCTTCCAGTACCTTGGAATGGCAAAATTACATATGATTTTGGAACTAGATGTGTTACATGTTTATTGGCAACCTTATTTTGTGCTGCTGTCTTCCTATATTTCAAACAGATGAGACTGTCCTCGCTGATGACATTTCCTGCTATTTCGGTAAAATATTTCCGATAACAACAGTTCATTTTTCTTAATTGGCCTTTTTTTTCTGCCGCAGCAACTTCCACATATTTGGTATTTAGGCATTGTTTGTTGGTGTTAGAGTACTACTGAACATATATTTACTATTGTTAGTTGGAGGGTAAAACAATTCATAAATTTCATCAAAAATAGTGTCTTACCTACAAAGCGTAGCTGTACCGTACACGTGTATTTTCACTTCCGCCTGCCATAATAATTTGAAACTTTGTTTGTGGCTTTGTCATAATGGATTACAGTGATTTAACTTTGTATTAATATTTCATATTTGACTGAAGTTATGGCCCTTTTGCACATAAGAATTTCTCATAATAAACTGTTTTCCATATTACTTGTAACTTAATATACACGTATGATGGATCACAGTTTGAGTTAGAATCCAGCGTCAATGTTCTATTTTTTCTGGAGCTATAGCCCTTTACACAAAGGAAATTCTTATAATTAACTGTATTCTTTTGGCGACCACTTGCTACATTAATATGTAACTTGATGTTTGACTTTTTCTTGAATGATGGATTTCAGTTGGAGTCCGATCGTCATTTCAATTTCTATTTATTGCTGGAGGCAGCACACAGGCACACACAATACATATCAAGCACTCATGATACCATCTACTATGACCTTAGATGTTGTGTGGACATTAAGCTCCCTCAACCGGCCAACAAGCAACTGAAAGCATAATGCTTTTCATATGGTGACCATGATTTTTTTAAAATAACACCCTTTGATTGTGTGTGTACCGGCTTTGCCTGCAACACATCCACTTCCGTGGAATTGTAGTTTTCTGCTGTAGGTGTCTCCTTGACACCCGTCCTCATATGACACTGGCTGTTGCGAGGACATAAATCACCTAATAGATTACATCCTTTTAAGTCCTTCTGTATGTCTTGATGATGTTTTCAAACCAATGGTCTGGAGCATTACTTGGTTAAGAATTTTAACAGAGGGTCTCTCTCACAATAATCTGGCTCCCTAGGGGGAGGGGAAAACTTTTCATGTCCATTGGTCAAAGGTCAATATATCACTACATAAAGAAAATCTGTTTAATGCACTAATGCAAAATATTTTGATTTCTCTTAGGCTGATTACACTGTGACGTTAACCAGTGCTTCCTCAAAGAACTTGCCTGCTCGAGATAACTTTCCAGACCCGGGGTTAGGTCGCTATCACTGTTACTATATGAATAGAAAATCAGTTCAAATGCACTACTTATATTTTGAGCTCTGTTGTGCTGATTACAATCAGGCTTTTCCAAGTGCTTTTTAAAAGAAAGCACTTGCTTTCACTAGTGTTTACTACATGTATACCTAACCACATTTTGTTTTAATCTGCAATGAACATAATTTCATCCAGCATGGTGGCTGCCGTCGCCGCCCTTGGTCAGTCAAGAGTTTAGTACAAGAATCACTTGTCCCTTCACCCACTCATATACTGGTCATGTTTCTTCCGCATGCGGTCCACATGGATCACCTGTGCCTTGCCTCTAGTTCCGCAATTGACTTTGTAAGTCAACTCAGAGAACTTTCCTAATATTTTAAATGGTTCCCGCCAGAAACTAGTCAATTCTGGTGATAGCCCCTGCTTCTTCTGGGGAAAGAAAACGTACACCAGCTCTCCGACATTAAAGATCTGCCAGCTAAGTTTCTGGTCATGATATTGCTTCTGTCTTAGCATTGAACCAGCCGTTTTCTCCCTAACAAAAGTATGAGCCTCCTCCATCCTCTCTTGCAACTCCTAAACCTATTGGTGTTGAGGGATTGACTTAGTAAATTGAGGCATTTCATAATTTAATCCAGAGATGTTGCAACCTCACGACCAAGCATGAGCTTGTTTGGTGCATATCCTGTTGTTTCGTGCTGTGAAGAACGGTAGGCCATCACAACATAGGGTATGTATGTATCCCAATCTGAATGGTGTTTATTGACATAAGCGCTCAGCATTGTCGCCAACGTTTTGTTGAAGCGCTCTACAATCCCGTCCGACGGGCCTGCTTTCCACGACCGCTGGTCACTTGTTCAGAGACCTTGCTACCTAGAGAATATCGAAAAGACTTATTCAGTCTTTTCCCCCAAAGACTTCTTCAGCCTTTGGTCTATTTATTAGACTATATAGTTATAATTACCTAGCTTCTCTCGAATGCTTCTCTGGTCGTTCTCCGTCAGAATACACCCTGAATGAGACGAACCATCTCTTATATACTGTTAGCTAAGTCCATTCATGGGCAAGACGGGTTATTCCATTTGTCAAGGAAATCCTAGTCAACTCAACGCTTACATCGAATGGTTAAAAACATGTACAAACCAGAAACGCAATATAACAGTGATTTCACTATGTTTATGTACACGATTTACGGTAAGTTGTCAATACTGCCAATGCAAACAGAAGTTACAACTAACACTATAACGCTACAATCTACTTTCATTACAAATACAGAGCCAAAGTAAGTATTTAATTCTTCAGCAGTTTCTTTGTTGGTGACTGTGTAAGTACCGTCTAGTTTCATCACGTTGGTTATGCTTGTTTTAGTACGGGTTTTGTTGTTGGCATACTTCCAGAAGAGCTTACTATTTGTTTTGAAGTTTTCAGCCAGCTTCTTCTCATAGTTGTAATGTGATATTCTGATTCTTCTGGTTGCTGTATTTATGGCTTTCTTGTATTCTTCAAGGTTATACTCTGTTTTGCAGTGTTGATATTTGAACCATTTCCTTCTCTTATGACAGATTAATTTCCTCGCTGCAAAGTCGAGATAAGATTTCCAACTTACTCTATTTTGGGTTGTCCTGTTCACGGGTATTTTGTCGTCTATTAGTTTGGTTATGATTTCAACAAAGATTTCCCAAGATTGAGTTGAAGACTTATTTTCAAGAATATCATGCCAGTTGAGCAAATCTAGTTCATCACGAATGGAGTCATATCGGCCCTTAAAGTAATTCCTTCTCTCCGATTTACTTTGAATAGGGCATGTTCCAATGTTAAAATTAAAAGTTATTAAAACATGGTCGCTTTCCCCACAAGCCAGGCAAAGTTTCAATATTGTTAACCATTCCTTCCTCGTTACTAAAAATCAAGTCAAGTACTGAAGGGTTTTGACCGGATCTGATCCTTGTTGGATGTGTGATATGTTGGTACATGAATGTGTCTCTAACATTGTGGCATTATGAGTTTCAGACACTGAGGTGGTCCAATTTGTCCAATCTATTTCAGGGAAGTTAAAGTCACCTGTGATTAAGATATGGGTGTTGTTCTTAGATGAAATCTCTTCTAACAATTTTAGTAGATTTACATAATTTTCTTGACTTGACCACCGTCGTCTCTGCCAAAAAAACATTTGAAGCCAGGTATTTCGTAGAAGGTGTTATCCCTGGGTGTGGTCTTTATTTTTGGTGAATTTCTGTAAGCATTTAAAATACTAGGAGATATTTCTTCTATCAGTACCTTCAGTTCTTCATATTTGGTGGTCGTCAATATGTCAACATTAGGGTAAAAGACGAGTAGGTTGTTAGTTTCAGTATTTACAGTTTTAAAACTTCCTATTCGCTGTTTGTTTGGGAGTAGCTGACTATTGGGAATTCCTCCTACTTTTGTTTGGTCAGGATCACCATCTGTAATGAATGTTTCAAGTTCAAAGTACGCCGAACTCGAGAACGCGTTCTCATGTTGCAGTGATGTATCTGCCTTATCTGGCTTAAACAGTCCGTACTAGTTCTGGAGGGGGTAGGTGAAATAGCTTGTATTCTGTCTGTACCAATTCCATCATTCGTGGTTACTGAAATAACCCTTTTTACTTCATTTTCCTGATTTGCTAATTTCTTCTTATCCTGCATTTCTTAACGTTGGCGAGTTTTCATGTCTCTCTTGATCACTACCATTTTGAGGTTACCAGTACATTTTTGTGCTATCATGTGTCTTTTAAGAGTTTCTTCCTCTGTTGTTTGTTGCGTAGGATAGATTTTATTGGCCTAGTTTTCCTCTCATCGTATTTTCCAAGATGAAAACAGGAAGTGAGGTGCAGGTCAGTAATACCAAGGTTAGAGGCTACTTCTGTTATGTCTCGCATATCATTCTTTTTTTTTACCATCTCCATGGGTTTTCTCAGGGATGTTGAAGAGAATGATATTATTCTTTCTCCTGAGTCTATCATTCATTTCTTTTACCCTCTCATCTATCACCTTGGTTAAATCTGATGTGACTTCGTCTCATATTGAGTCAATCATGGTTCCCATAGATTCTGTGAGTGAGGCCATTTTGCTTCCATGGGTAATCTCTAAGTTGTGGACTTTAGATTCCATATTTGTCAATCTTTTTGTCGTTGGTTTCCTTGACATCTTTTAAAGTCTTGCTGATATTAGGTTTACAACTTCATGTTTCAATTTTGCACACGGGGCACAATAGTTTAGGATGCATCCATCACAAGTTATATAGAAACTACCGCAATCTAAAGTTTTGTCACATTTTAGCACATATCGTCACCGGACGATCGGTGTCTCTTTGGGGGGTCTACTCATGGTTGGCTTAATACTCCTAATAGGTTGGTTCATTAGGTCTAGTTAATGTCAGCACGGTTACCATGAACAGCACTAGAGTACTATGATACGTGATTATATATTACTGGGATTGATACGCACCAGCATGGTTACCATGCACAGCACTAGGATACTGCGATACACGATTTTATAAATGGGATCGATACGCACCAGCACGGTTACCATGCATAGCACTAGGACAGCTAGTAATATTGATTATTTCATCAGGAAAGTACACATATATGTGAAGATAAATGTGTTCAAACGTTTTAAAATATGGAGGTAACAGAAAATAAACATTATACTGTGTCAATTAAGAAATAATGTCAGCCAGCTAAATTGAGACCTTCACAACGATCATCTAAGAGATGATTCAACTTGCCAATGTGGTTATTTAAATGAAGACAAGATACATTATTTTTTAAGATGTCTTTTGTATAATAATGACAGGATTGAACTTACTAGATCAATAAATAATATAGATCCTCTTTAAAGAGAAAATGTAAATGTTCTTTTATACGGTAGTACAAAAATTAATGACCAGGATAGTATGTATATACTGGAATGTACCATGATATTCATTGTTAAAACTAAACGTCTCTAAATGTATTAACTTAATTAGGCTGGTTCAATTTAATATTCACATATAGGTTGGTACAAACACTTGAAATATGAATAACCACGGCATTGGATTGCTATCTAAGTCCGTGGAATAACATATATATGTTAAGTATACACATACTTTTTATTGGAAATTGGCTGACCTTTGTGTAAACAAATGAACTTTGTGATCAAGCCATTCCCTTCACCGTGCTCTTTATTTAGTATCAAAGTGTATATTGTACAAGGCACTGATCCATCACCATGCCATCTTATACTTACCATCATATAATATATACAACTAATATAATAATGCAGAAGTCAATGGATATGTGTCATATGGGCAATTCTGTTG
>JAULCA010041664.1:0-17971 GCA_032360845.1 Crassadoma gigantea
GTCGTATTTCTGTGATTAATTTTGTAGCCATACTTCCGCGTCGCTTATTGTCGTATTTCTGTGATTAATTTTGTAGCGATACTTCCACGTCCCTTATTGTCGTAATTTTGCGATTAATTTTGTAGCCATACTTCGACGTCGCTTATTGTCGTATTTCTGTGATAATTTTGTAGCCATACTTCGACGTCGCTTATTGTCGTATTTCTGTGATAATTTTGTAGCCATACTTTCACGCCGCTTATTGTCGTATTTCTGTGATAATTTTGTAGCCATACTTTCACGCCGCTTGTCGTATTTTTGTGATAAATTTTATAGCCATACTTCCTCGTCGCTTATTGTCGTATTTCTGTGATTAATTTTGTAGCCATACTTCCACGTCGCTTGTTGTATTTTTGTGATAATTTTGTAGCCATACTTCCACGCCGCTTGTTGTATTTTTGTGATAATTTTGTAGCCATACTTCCACGTCGCTTATTGTCGTATTTTTGTGATTAATTTTGAAGCCATACTTCCACGTCGCTTTTTGTCGTATTTTTGTGATAATTTTGTAGCCATACTTCCGCGTCGCTTATTGTCGTATTTCTGTGATAATTTTGTAGCCATACTTCCACACCGCTTGTTGTATTTTTGTGATAATTTTGTAGCCATGACTCCCCGTCGCTTATTGTCGTATTTCCGTTATACATTATGTTTTTAGTGTGCCTTGTGGTATCGTTGTCACTACCTTAGTTATCGATGTTAGAACGTGACATTACTTAGAGTTGAACAAGATTTACATAGCGAGTGTGGTCGATGAAGCAGCAGACGTTTGCCCTTCCGTACCATCTTGGCCCGTATTCATGAAACCGTTCTCATTCTCAAGTATGGAATATGTGCTCGTTTCTTGTTGTAGTTATACATCCATGAACAAATCTCATTTTTTCAATGTTTTGGAAAAACATTTGAGGGACTTAACGCCGAAAACTGTTTTCAATGTTTACATTTGACATTTTTATCCTTTGACATGATTTAACCAAGTTACAAGAAAGTATGTTTGAGCACAAAATCCTTGCTTGAGCATGAGTACGGCTTCATGAATACGGATGCTGGTCTTTTTATACTAGTATTTTTTCAAGGGTCTTCATGTAAATCTTTCCTTCGTCCATATGATGACCTAGTTTTACCTATGACCTAGTTTTACCTATGACCTAGTTTGACCGATGACCTAGTTTGACCGATGACCTAGTTTGACCTATTTTAGGTTGGACTAAGATTTTGCTGTCACACCAGTGTTTTCTTCCTGTTTTACGATATATAGCCAATAATTGACAAAGAGATGTGACAAGTAACAATCCGATGACGTTGTTAACTTTTTTAACAAAGATTGCAGTATTGTTTTAAATTTACTTTTAATTAATTGAGTTACAAACTGAGTTATTTTTTTAAATTAATATGTGAATCATGAGAAAAATAATTTTGACAATGATGTTCCCCTCCTTAGCTTGCAAAAGTTAATAAGTAATAGATAATGCATTCTAAACTTTGTATTTCTCCATTTTTTTGATGATTGAAAAAAAAATGGAGTGATCTGTTTTTAACTACGTCGTTAATTTTGTGGTTAAAGCAAAGACTGCAGTATTGTTTTATAAACTTTCAATTACTTTTAATTATATCACAAGTTATTCTTTTTACATTAATATCTTTTACATATAGGTAAAATTTAACAAATATTAAAAATTCGAACAAATGACACGTTTTGTCCATTCCAAGCTCACTATTGTTCTCTGTAATAGAGATTAGAAATTTGAATTTTGAAATTCTCTATCTTAATTATGTTGATTGTTTAAAAATAAAGGGTTTTATTTGTTTGTTTATTTATGCAATACATCTCCGGCACAAACGCATGCAAACACACATAGTGAGATATTAGCCAGGTGGCATATGACTAGTAGTTAGCGCCTGATAAGGCAGCTCCTGCGAATTCCTCAAAATATTATAGATCAATATATGTGCTATTTGAATTGATTGTATGAATTGTATATCTATGTCCTGTAAAGCGCTTTAGATTGGCTTAATATGTTAGCTAGATTATTTTACACGATCTGATATGTTAACACTGATTTAACTTTCTCTGTTCACTAGCATCAACGAAAAAACCGACTTTTTAGTTGGGTTATCAAATGAGGTAAGTCTTTTGTTCATTCAAACATATTGTATTAAAGTAAAAAAAAAATATTCGATTATTCGGGGAGGGGGGAGTTGGGAGTTGGGAAAAGGAATGGACAAGAGGGTTAATGTTCTGGTTGTATGTGTTGTCCACGTGTTTGTTTCAAACGTTTTCGTTGATTTTTTAAATGAGTGTACAGCAAGTATGATGTTGACATTTGTATGGAAGAAAAGATCTGCACCCCCTTATAGGAATATCCAGTTGCGGGACTGGTTGAATACCTATGTTTAAAACAGCATCGAAGAATCTTATTCGAGGATTTGGAAATTAAGTACAGACAAAAAATGTAAGGTAATCAAGTAGGTCATTCACGTCCATGTGCTGTTTTAAACAAAGCCGGAATCTTTTAAACATTGTTAAAAAAAGTATCTACAATTGTACAGATCAGTAGTGTCGTATCTTACCATTTGTACTGAAAATCAATATCCTCATCTAAGCTGATAACAAAGGGTTTGTACAAACATAAACTCTTACTGTATGATTGTTCAATTTTGCAGGGTTAAAATTTCGTGATTTTGTGTCCAGAACTAATTTGCGGGAGTTTAATTCCGCGAACCCCAATTTTTGTCTATTTCGTAACACCTCGCAATGAGTTCCGAGGGTTTTTCACCACAAGCAACAAGCAGTAATGTGGTATTGATATATAACGCTTATAAAACACATCGGGGCGAAGAGTTACTTGTGTCATTGGTGTTATGTCGACGATCTCAAAATACTCACGAGGGTTTTAATTTTGCGACTTTTAACGCCTTCGCGAACGCCTTCGCGAAATTTGCGCCTTCTTCACATTTTACTTACTGCTAATCGTACGACAAATCGTGGCCACCTGCGACTACGAGCTGTCGCAACCAATCGCAGCCGGTTGGCGATGGGTCAGTCGATCAGACGACTTGAACCAGTGATTGTCTCGTACAATTTGTGTTTTCTGGTGTAACTTTGGTGTCAATAGTTTTTGTTTGGGACAATGAAAGATATAATTGCATGTATTGTTTTGTACATACAGTGAAGATACAATGAAATTAAAAGTTGTTTGTGCAAGTTTCTTCATAATTTGAACATTTTATAATTTCCTCAAAAACTGTTATTTATATATATTATAAGTACATTGATTATTACAGTAAGGTCCAAGACCCTAATACAGCCTCCTGTATTGAAACAATAAGTTAATCATAACATTACATTTTTTCTACAATATTGCAATTCTAAAGAAAAAAAAGAATTATAGAAAATGGAGTTCACATTTAGCGAAAGGCATTGTCACGTCATATTTCGTGGCGGGAAATAACGCAAAACCGGTCTGATACAATATTTCGTATTAAAATGTTCTACTGTATCAGACAGCATTCGCGTAAAAACGACCGATGGTACCACCAATCTTACAACAAGTCAGGACTGGTCTCAGTACCGATCATGGGATCGTACGACAGGTTGCACGACCAATCGCAAGTCCCGGTAGCACGACCAATCACAAGTCCCAGTAGCACGACCAATCGCAAGGACCAGTAGCACGACCAATCGCAAGTCCCAGTAGCACGACCAATCACAAGGACCAGTATTACGACCAATAACAAGGACCAGTAGCACGACCAATCGCAAGTCCAACTAGCACGACCAATCGCAAGTCCCAGTAGCACGACCAATCACAAGGACCAGTAGCACGACCAATCACAAGGACCAGTAGCACGACCAATAGCAAGTCCCAGCAGCACGACCAATCGCAAGTCCCAGCAGCACGACCAATCACAAGGACCAGTAGCACGACCAATCGCAAGTCCCGGTAGCACAACCAATTGCAAGTCCCGGCAGCACGACCAATCGCAAGTCCCCGTAGCACCACCAATCGCAAGCACCAGTAGCACCACCAATCGCAAGCACCAGTAGCACGACCAATCGCAAGCACCAGTAGCACGACCAATCGTAAGGACCAGTAGCACGACCAATCGCAAGCACCAGTAGCACGACCAATCGCAAGGACCAGTAGCACGACCAATCGCAAGGACCAGTAGCACGACCAACGGCAAGTCCCAGTATCACGACCAATCACAAGTCCAAGTAGCACGACCAATCGCAAGTCCAAGAACACGACTAATTGCAAGTCCCAGTAGCACGACCAATCGCAAGTCCCAGTAGCACGACCAATCGCAAGAACCAGTAGTACGACCAATCGCAAGTCCCAGTAGCACGACCAATCGCAAGGACCAGTGGCACGACCAATCGAAAGTCCAAGTAGCACGACCAATCGCAAGTCCCGGTAGCACGACCAATCGTAAGGACCAGTAGCACGACCAATCGTAAGGACAAGTAGCACGACCAATCGCAAGGACCAGTAGCACGACCAATCGCAAGGACCAGTAGCACGACCAATCGCAAGGACCAGTAGCACGACCAATCGCAAGTCCCAGTGGCACGACCAATCGCAAGGACCAGTAGCACGACCAATCGAAAGTCCCGGTAGCACGACCAATCGCAAGGACCAGTAGCACGACCAATCGTAAGGACCAGTAGCACGACCAATCGCAAGGACCAGTAGCACGACCAATCGCAAGAACCAGTAGCACGACTAATCGCAAGGACCAGTAGCACGCCCAATCTCGCGACTGCTTGACCCGCGATCATGTACGACTGGTGTGTCTATGTGATTTGTCGTGCGACCATGTAGGACCTGTCTACGACCTCTTATGGTTTTCAATCGTTGATAAGAAGTTTTGAACATGCCTTCGACTTTGCTGTGACTGATTTTGATCGTTTGAACACCCACGACCATATCCAATATTCGTCGAGAAATATAAATTTAAATAGATAAATGGCAAATTGTATTTGTTGGTGGTGAAACAGCCAGATAAGATGGCTTGGCTAACGAAGCGTGACTTTACATACCAGACCGGAAGCAAAGGGCGAGCATGAAATTTTTTTTATATGGAGCACAGTTATAGGTACATGTTTAAACTAGGATGATATGTTTTATCATTTTATTATGTATGCCTATTTGAATTGTAGGTTGACTCGATATTTCAAAATCTGGCCTGGGCTGGCTTCGATGTCAGGGCGTATTTTTCAGGATTCATAGAATGCACAGCAGTCGCGGTATGTATTACAATGCACATTTTGTTACCTCCCTTTGGTTTATTAGATAAATGAAACATTTTTGATGAAAATTAGATTGTTTTATACATATATATACTAAATACTAATACCTGTTAACTTGCCGTTCTAAAACTGTTCACACATAAATCACGTCAATGATGATTGTCAAAGCAATACATCATACGATGAATAAATCAATACTTTCTGTTTATGTTAAGTTGGTATCCTTTTCTGAACTGTCTTATGTGTAGTTCTTTAATTGTTGACAGAGTCGGAGATTTAATTATGAGTATTTTACCTTACAATAATAAGTTTCCTATAGAAAGTTAATACTAATAAGGTATCAAAAGGATACTTTTATAGAGACGAATAAAAAAAGTGGCCTTACCATGACGTATACAGATATGATTTGTAGATAAAATATAAATATATATAAACAAAATAATTCATTTACAGAAACAGGCTTGGAATGCTTTGGTTGGTATTGGTTACAAACATTTTTATTGTCCCAAAACATTTTTTTCAACCCCCTAGCGGCGCAAAACGCCGCCGGGGTTTGATCTGTAAACACTGTACATTTCTGGTACTTGTAAACCCTACGGTATCGGTATTTATTACAGTTTACCTATGAAATATCATGAATTCTCCATTTAATAAAAAAAAAATAGCATTAAAGTACTGAATATGAATATGAACAAAACATGACTACATCTTCTTAAGTAAAAACGTCACTCTTAGTAATGTCCAATCTGAACGGTACATTATATTCTCTGCGTAGATTTTCAGTTCCATGTTTAGATGAAGTGACGGCAGAATAAGTGGTCGTGTTGTCTACCATTGCAGCATACTTTATTGGTTTTATTTTTGTCTTGAAATCTCTCCAAATATTACTAGCAATATGGCGCTATGTATTGTTGACAAGCGTTATGTTATTACAACTTGGCGTCAAAAACTGCGCTTCACATTCCCGCGCTTTTCTGATGTAGTAATACTTGCGCCGGGTAACGTGAAAAAATGTAAGAAATGTTATTGTGTTCAAGTTCAATACGATATATATTTACTTAATTTGTATAAAACAAACATTTGATTACAACCAAAAAAAATAGAAAAATTAATGCCATTAACAATTTATATGTTATTCAATAGAATCAAGTATCCAGGGTCCAATCTCTCGTGGTTGTTGGACTTTCAATAAGTCATTTTTATAAAAAAAGGTTTGGCGTCCAGCAGCTTTGCTGCATTTTCTTGTTTAGAATACTGCGCGATTTGGGGCCCTGGTTTCAGTTTCCTTACAATAATTGTCCTCATGTAAGAGAGCTCTCACTCATTCATTCATTCATCCGTTTATTCATTCATTTCCGTTCATTCATTCTGACAATCATTTCATCATGAGTAAAAAATAAAAATAATAGTTTTAATAGTCAATAGAAATCCCTTTGTTTATAATCGTGTTGTGTAACCTTTTAGTTTATCAAGGGAGCTAACTACGTTACGTAGCCCCTGTCGGAAACTGTTGTTACTGTTAACATAATATTATGACAAACAGTTTGGTGCTTATCTTTGTAAATGCAAACTCATCAGCACAAAATCTCTTGATCTGAGTAATTTACCTGAATTATATTTTCATTGCTACATGATTGGCAACACATTTTAAAATCTCTATCCTACACGTCTGTGAAAGAGGATATTGCAGACCAAATTTTATTTGGTTATCACAGAAATGTCGAATCATGTTTGGAGACACTCTTCCAAAAGCTTGACCAAATTAAACGGTCTATTCCTTAAGCTTTGCTAGCAAAATTAAAGACAAGCGATTTTATACAAAATGACCAATAGTTTTGTAATAACAGGAAACTAAACAAGGTTATAAAAACCAAACAAATTAAATAAACAAAACAGTGATAAATATATAACTTGAAAAATAATATCAACCCAATGCTCAATAAAACTGTATAGTTCGGTAGTTTTAAACAGGGAATTGTATTCTTTTTACGTTAAGTACCAAAGTCAAGTCCTGAAAAGACGAAATGAATATATGACATCAAAATTATATTTGCTTTTTCCATAAGTGTTTTCTCAGTTGGTTTGTTTGTGATTATTTTGAATTTCTACATGATTTGTTCAGATTAAGTTATGATTTTTTATTTAAAAAACAAAATACATTTCTAATCAAACTTTCAACTTGCTAGAAAATATAGTTTTACTACCGTGAAGATATGTGTAGTTTTGTACCTTCCTATATGATTATATTAGGGCCTGTATAAGTTTAAATATTGTTCAAACAAAACGTTATTTTTAGCACTGTATTTAAAACTGAAGATTATTTTCTGTTCAGCTACAGCGACGGTAGAATAAGTGGGTTTTATTGACACTGATTATTAGCATTACATGTACTACATAGTTGATAGGATTTTGTAAGCAAATCGTTCACGTTCCAACTATAACAGAACACGGAAAAAACACCGATGGAAACAGCAAATATATTTTGGGTGTCATATAAACGTTTCGTCTGTAAAAAGTAGCATTCCGAATTGCTCCTGGCAATGTCAAGCGTGATGTGATTAGAAAAGTTGCGCCAGAGATGACTTAAATTTCCGTCTTTGCAATTTACGAATGGCTAATCGGTCTTATACTATGCTTATGCAATTGTATATGATATTCAGCGGGAAATGGGGCCACTGTGGCCAAGTGGTTAAGGCTACCACTAGCCCTCCACCACTGGGTCGCGAGTTCGAGGCCCACGTAGGGCAGTTGCCAGGTACTGGCCTTAGGTCGATGGTTTTTCTCCCGGAACTGCAGCTTTCCTCCACCACCAAAACTTGGCACGTCCAATTCAATGACCAAATAGGACGTAAAACTGAAACAAACCAAACCAAAAATCAACGGGAAATCATTCAATATCCTAGATATCCTACATAGTAAACGATAAGCGTTGCTGAATCGGTCATCTAATTACGAGTTAAAAAATGGGCCCAGATGTAATATGGTAAAAACTTAATGTCATACAGATACGAGTAGCTAATATATCATCCGCAATATAACTGCTTAATGTGCATTACTTCCCATGATCTGTTGCAGAGTAGTATTAACAGGAAATGCCTTGTTAACTATGTCGTTGAAGTCCGCACTATCTCTAACTTGTAGACTGGCTACTGCCGGATGTTTCAATCCGATGATGATAGTACAATACCGGAGTCTAACCTACAATACGCCGAAGTGTACACAGGGCCGTTCAGTTCTGGCCAGGATGCGTATCTAGCCTTGACACAGTAAGTACAATGAGTACTATATTCTGAGTATACCTGATCACTGTCCAATTTACGTTTGTTAATGCAAATTGTTTGTGAGTTGTACGTTTCTCGGGGAAGTTTAATGCATGAGCAAAACATTTCGTATTGTTAAGCTAATTCTCTTTCATATACCACGAAGTTTTCCTAGTGCAACGTCTTAGAAATAATAATTCCAAACAGTAGAAAAAGTGAGAAAAAAATAATGTCGCAAGAAGCATTGTTTTCAGTTGAGACTACTCTTTCGCATGTGAATTTCGGCTGTTTAATGAGATGTTGTAATAGATGCACGCCTATTTTTGTTTAAATATTTCTTTAGCTAGTATCACTAACTGTTGTACGAAATGCTGCAAATTATATAAAAAAAGCCATCTATCTGACTAAAGTAGCTATTAAATTATCCTGTTTCACTCCATTTATACTCATTTAGTCAACATTCTAATCCAATTACCGGATCACAATATAAGTATCCCCTCTGTGTTAATCGCTCTTTACAGCCACACTGCCTGATCGAGTCTTCCTTTCATTTCATTACAGTAAATTTCATTGAAAAATCGAAAGGATCGGAAAACAGGATATACCTGTATAAGTCCTCTCCTAGCCAGAATTACAATCAAATATAAACTATATTTAGAAAGAAAGATACATATAGCTGAAGCCGTTACAGAAATAGCGGTGAAAGGGGAGTAACTCCCACAGACGTCATCTATTGAGACCAAGGATCACGTGTTAAACAGCAAGAGATCCACAAGCTACTAGGGATTCTGACCATACAAAGAGTCTTCCTTGACAATGTCCAGCTTAAGCCTTGGTTATCTGTGTCTCTTAACCTCTGACTACATACCATGTGGCTATGCACAGCACCAAAGTTACTCAAAAGACCAATTTAACCAACGAAAGACATAATTTAACCCAAAATTTAAAGCTAGGGCAAAATTTCTTCAACTTTGTCACATATTATCTTCAGTAAGTAGTTCGAATGCTTGTTGGAGATAAAGAACATTTTCCTCAGAGGAAACCTCTTTTTATAACGAATAATTATTGGCAAAATTAAAGGCAAAGTTTGTTACCTTGCAATCCATAACACAAGTCTTTATTTCATGTCCCTGATGCCCAAAACCTACCCAACGATTTTAATGATTAGTAGGTAGTTGTATCAGCAGGCAATTTTTTAGACTGCAATGTCATTTATCACATTTTTTGCTTGCACTAAACGAACTAGACGTTCTTGATTGATTGGTTTCCTCTTTCTTCAAAACAAGATATATAAGTGTCGTCAGTCGGATTGTAATATAATGTCATTGGAGACTTTTTATTATCTATGATGATGTGGGACAAATCCGATTCATTTAGGAAAATACATTCCTGTGTATAATTCCTTTCTTTGTTAAGTAATGTGTTTGGCCTAGATCCATCGGATTCGAATTTGAATTATGATTTTTCCGATTTCACAGTTTACATTTCCATGTTTTTCGCCATTTTGTCGTAAATTAAACAGCAAATATTTTAAATTGTCTTTAATTTACGCTTAACATGTATACGTATGTTTAATTGTTGTCACAATGTAATTTGTGGTGAACCTATGGACTACTATCCCTGTACGATAAGGTCGCAGGCTCGATGCTTGCGTGGGGCAGTCGACAGTTTTTTGGGGTTTTTTTTCGCTGCAGGTCGGTTGCTTATCTTCAGGTACTCCGGCTTCCCTTCACCACCAAAACTCAATATGTCCTGAAATGACCATAGCTGTTACTAGGACGTAAATAC
Organism: Crassadoma gigantea; assembly: GCA_032360845.1. Classification (NCBI taxonomy): domain Eukaryota; kingdom Metazoa; phylum Mollusca; class Bivalvia; order Pectinida; family Pectinidae; genus Crassadoma; species Crassadoma gigantea. The sequence goes on from JAULCA010041664.1 coordinate 10,342, forward strand.
AAACAAACCAAACTATATAGGTATTGTAATGGTAGTTTTTACAGTGCAGTATTGTGGCAGTCTTATGCCTAGTTACGTTGGAACATATTTAAATGTATCTATATTTTAAGAAAGTACAGTGCTTTAATAAAATCCCTTTTGTTTTAGGTATGATATCACCACGGATGCTGGAGATACAAGTATACTATGTACGGGTGATTTTAAGATAATCTAAACATTTTTATCATTTTGTTCATATGGAAATCATCTTCCATTGGTTTTAAGTTAAGCCTTATATTTTTTTACATACAAATTTTGTATTTCAATTATACATGTATGCCCAAGCTGAAATTAAAATAACAGTACTTACATTGAAAGGTTTTAATACAATTTAAGAAAATCAAATTAATATCTTCACCTTTTTTCAATTGCTGTCAATACAAATACTATTTGTTTATTTCACAGATGCCGCTAATGCTGACTCAATCTGTAAGACAAGTGACCCGTTTGCTATTATAGAGTATGGACAGACTGCCTTCCCAGCCTATTCCATAGCGAGGACACTCGGTGCTATGTAAGTAACGGTGGACCTGCTATGCAAAGTTTTGATACGGAATCCAATGTTGAAGTGCGATCATTTTTATAAAAATATATTGATATTAAATTCCTTGATGGATACATATTGTCATATAGAACATTAAAAAAATTAAAGATATTAAAATATATATCCTGCTAAATAAAATCTTCAATTCAATTATGATATTACATCAACAATTATATCCCATATTATGGTGATATGCGGTAACATAAACAGATATATACAATATTCCATGTTGATATGAGAACATGTATTTACTATCATATATAATGCTGATAGAAAATCGCGAGTATATTATATTTAATTACCTACAATTTATTGAAATGTTTATATGAGATGTCGTTTTCTTATCCAATGACTTACAATCTATACAATGTTGTATGATACATCATGTTTATATCCGATCAATTATAATAATATGAAAAATGATGACACGAGATCCTAACGCCAAAGTTCAATCTGCTATTATGTAAATTAAATTTTCACATGAGATATTCGATCACCTATACTTCTAAATAAAATGGTTTTTATTCGTTCAACCACAATGATATATAAAATGTTGATAAGTGCGATTATATTAATATTCGATCACTTATAATACTATATAAAATGTTTCAAATGTTGATCTGTGGAATCATATTTATATTCAATCAGCTATAAAACTATATAAAATGTTGATATGTGCGATCATATTTATATTCGATCACTTATAATACTATATAAAATGTTTCAAATGTTGATTTGTGGGATCATATTAATATTCGATCACTTATAAAACTATATAAAGGTTGATTTGCGGGATCACATTAATATTCGATCACTTATAAAACTATATAAAATGTTGATATGTGAGATCATATTAATATTCGATCACTTATAATACTATATAAAATGTTTCAAATATTGATTTGTGGGATCATTTTTATATTCGATCACATATAATACTATATAAAATGTTGATGTGTGCGATTATATTAATATTTGATCACTTATAAAACTATATAAAATGTTGATATGTGAGATCATATTAATATTCGATCACTTATAACACCACTATGTATATAAAACGTTTATTTGTGATCTCGTGTTCATATGCAATCACCTATTATTTCATAGAAATGTCATTTTTTAGATGATCATCTGTTGATATGTTATCTCAATGTTGTAGGTTTGGAATTGCTGATGATAGCTCTTGTGGTGAGGGCGGAACAGGCAAGGTGATGGATATACAATCCAGCCCAGTTAGACAACAGTTCGGCACAGGGTCAGGCAACTCGTTTAATTGGACCAGCTGCTCAGTGCAACAGTTTACCACAAGGCTAGCGTAGGTTGCTTAACTTTCATCTATTACAGTTATACTGTTATCATACTTGTTATATATAATGGCGAATCTGATAAATTATATCGTGCTGGGACAACTATTAGGATCTTTCAAGACATGATCAATTTTAACTTCTGCTGGGACAAATTTGTGATGACTCTTAGAAAGAACCGCATTGGGCATAAATTCAAGCTTGGTGTGAAAAAAAACAGGCAAGCACTATAGGTTAAGGAAAAGAAGACGAATATTTAAGAGGAGAATAGACAAAATTACAAATTCCAATCTTACAGTAAAGTTTCCGGAAGTAAACAAGTAAGAAAGAAAATATTGATTACATTATGTAATTGAAGGACCTGAAATCAGGAAGCCATTGTTAAAAATAGACGACTTCAATTTAAAGGCTGTTGCAGTCATTTTAAATTAAACATACCGTTGGAAAAAATGTCTCAAATCGTTTATGGGTTTTTTTCTGTTTTTTTTTTAACAATTCGCAATAAAAAACGACATACAATCATGCAATAAGTGTTAATAAACTATCAGTATGTTCAGCATAAACCTATACGATGATAGATCGAAATAAATATCTTCTAGATGTCATCTAGAGTAATATGACATCTGATAATGATATGAAAGAGTTATGTTTATAACGAAAATATAGTATGTTCTTTAAGTTTAGATCCTGAATTCTCGATAATAATAAGAAATTTCTTGACAATACAGTACGGTCTATTTAAATCTGGATAATAGATTTCGTAGTTAATTATTTTGGATATTCAGAGTAACGGTATTGTTCAAACAGGTGATTGTATCATTGAAATTTAGTTATATATTCAGCATGCCAAAAATTAGTTACACTGCATGATAAAGCTGTAAAAGGGAGATGAAGACGGTTATAGTATATGTATATTTATTTCACTTTTTTTTATTACAGATCGGACGGCGCATGCTTAAATAACTTGGCTCAGCCCTCTTACTATGACGACGACCGAAGTTTAGGCGGTGCAGGAACAAGTATTTCAATAGATCGACAGTGTCAAATAACCTACGGGTTCGATTCCACTGTGTGTAATGTGAGTACGTCATTTACTGGTTAGCACTCTCAGTCTGTACTATAGAATCTTGTAACATATATTGCAACGGTAAAATATATTGTAGTCTGATGCACTTAAAAGCAAATATGAGTGCTGAAACAAATTACTTAAGGAATCCTATGATCAATGAAAATCCAATTTCTCCAAAGTATATGCTCATTGGTAAAGCCTTCAGCTAAATAAATAATCTAGGGTCTGAAATCAAGAGAGTATTTGAATAATTATGAAAATAAATATAAATTATTAAATTATATAAATGTCATCCATTGTTTTTTAAAAACAAGATCATGTCTAGTTTAACATGATTTAATATAACAGCATTGTTAGGAGATTTATATGTGAAAAGAAATCTACAGAGAAGGTATCACTCAATTCACATGTGTTCTGTGTTCTTCTATATAGTAATTTAATTACGGAATAGCTCTTTACGATACGTTGTAATTTATTGCATCTTTATTAATACTCGATTTTCCTGTGGTTACGCTCACTTCCGCTTTCTGCACCCATGGATTATGTCATTGCCAAATTGAAGGCATGAAAGATGACAATAACGCGACACCAGATTTCAAAGTCTATAACATTTACTGGTACGAGACCGCGAAAGTCTTTTGATGTACATCAAAGGATCAAACTGATAGTCGTCTTGTCTCATCCACAAGGTGGCGCACACTGAACCTTCGATTTGACATTGACATTGTCCAGGGGTGCAGAGTACGAATGTGAGCGTCACCCCTGGAGTATCGAGGCGAATCTTTATCTTACTTATTTTTGTGATCCATATTTATACATTATAGCAAAACGTTACTCAATGCGATGTACTCCCGTACAAACAGAATAATATTTTACCCTGTGTGATGAACTCCAATACAATTTGAAAAACAATTTACTCAGTATGATGCGCTCATGTTTTTTTCTAAAATAAACCTTCTTTTTGCTAGTTGTCATGCGATGCTTTATAAAAAAAATACTCCGCGTGATGTACTCTTGTATAATATTAAATAAATTAACTCTGTGTACTGCACTTTAGTATTATCTAAAATTAGTAAACTCTGTGTAATGCACTCTTGTATTATTCTAAAATTAGTTAACTCTGTGTAATGCACTCTTGTATAATCTAAAATTAGTTAACTCTGTGTAATGCACTCTTGTATTATTCTAAAATTAGTTAACTCTGTGTAATACACCCTTTTATTATTTAAAATAAGTTAACTATTAGTGATGCACTCTAGTTTTATCTAAAATAAGTTAACTCTGTGTAATACACCCTTTTATTATTTAAAATAAGTTAACTATGTGTGATGCACTCTTGTATAATCTAAAATAAGTTAACTCTGTGTAATACACCCTTTTATTATCTAAAATAAGTTAACTATGTGTGATGCACTTTAGTATTATCTAAAATAAGTTAACTCTGTGTTATGCACTTGTATAATCTAAAATTAGTTAACTCTGTGTAATACACCCTTTTATTATTTAAAATAAGTTAACTCTGTGTGATGTACTTTAGTATCATCTTAAATTAGTTAACTCTGTGTGATGCACTCTAGTATTATCTAAAATTAGTTAATTATGTGTAATGCACTCTAGTTCAATCTAAGATTATTTCATCTTGGGAAACACTAATGTTTAATCTTTTACTAATTTTTCTCTATATGATATACTGCTGTATATCAAAGATAACTACTCCGTGTGATTTTTTTTCTATTCAATAAAGAACTGAATACAAGTGATACACTGCTGTAAGTTTACCTATACTAGTTCTGAGGTGAATTTACTAACAATAAATGTATCCCTTTTATATTATTATATCCCAAACAGTTGATGAAAAATAACTGAACATCTGTTTCTGGAAATTTCTATTTGTCCAGTTAGGCATTGCCAGTGGTACTTAATACTTAATAAAAAGAATGGAAACGTTATCAATTTTGACCGCGATAATTTTTTTTTAAACTATCATTTCATTAATAAATTTCCAGTTATCAGATCTTAATTGTACTAGATCCTTCTTTTGGTTTTTGAATACGAATCAAAGTTTAGAAATATAAATATGGGTGCCCTTAACATTTCAGTTCCGAGACATAGTTTCTTGTCTATCACAACAAGTGAAGAGTTGAGGAAACAAAAATATATACAACATTGAACGTTATTTTATCTGATATTTTTCTTGATTTCTTTTCTTTCTAGTCTCCTACATTTATATGTAGGTACAGGTACTTACCAACCCAATAAGAAGTTTTATTTCAAAGATACCTCTTCTTCCTCATTTCGTCTCTAGGCTTAGCTTTCAAATGTGGACCTACTGACTCTTAATATCCCTTTTCTCTGCTTTCAAATGTGGACCTACCGACTCTCAACATCCCTTATCTCTGTTTTCAAATGTGGACCTACCGACTCTCAATATCCCTTATCTCTGTTTTCAAATGTGTATCAACCGACTCTCAACATCCCTTATCTCTGCTTTCAAATGTGTATCAACCGACTCTCAACATCCCTTATCTCTGCTTTCAAATCTGGACCTACCGACTCTCAATATCCCTTATCTCTACTTTAAAATCTGGACCTACCGACTCTCAACATCCCTTATCACTGCTTTCAAATCTGGACCTACCGACTCTCAACATCCCTTATCTCTACTTTAAAATCTGGACCTACTGACTCTCAACATCCCTTATCTCTACTTTAAAATCTGGACCTACCGACTCTCAATATCCCTTATCTCTGTTTTCAAATGTGTATCAACCGACTCTCAACATCCCTTATCTCTGCTTTCAAATGTGTATCAACCGACTCTCAACATCCCTTATCTCTGCTTTCAAATCTGGACCTACCGACTCTCAACATCCCTTATCTCTATTTTAAAATCTGGACCTACCGACTCTCAATATCCCTTATCTCTGTTTTCAAATGTGTATCAACCGACTCTCAACATCCCTTATGTCTGTTTTCAAATCTGGACCTACCGACTGTTAACATCCCCAAGCTTTACTTTCAAATCTGGACCTACCGACTCTCAATATCCCTTATATCTGTTTTTAAATGTGGACCTACCGACTCTCAACATCCCTTTTCTCTGTTTTCAAATGTGGACCTACCGACTCTCAATATCCCTTATCTCTGTTTCCAAATGTGTATCAACCGACTGTCAACATCCCTTATCTCTACTTTCAAATCTGGACCTACCGACTGTTAACATCCCCAAGCTTTACTTTCAAATCTGGACCTACCGACTGTTAACATCCCCAAGCTTTACTTTCAAATCTGGACCTACCGACTCTCAACATCCCTTATCTTTACTTTCAAATCTGGACCTACCGACTGTTAACATCCCCAAGCTTTACTTTTAAATCTGGACCTACCAACTGTTAACATCCCCAAGCTTTACTTTCAAATCTGGACCTACCGACTCTCAACATCCCTTATCTTTACTTTCAAATGTGGACCTACCGACTCTCAACATCTCTTATCTCTACTTTCAAATCTGGACCTACCGACTCTCAACATCCCTTATCTCTACTTTCAAATCTGGACCTACCGACTCTCAACATCCCTTATCTCTACTTTCCAATCTGGACCTACCGACTCACAACATCCCTTATTTCTACTTTCAAATCTGGACCTACCGACTGTTAACATCCCCAAGATTTGCTTTTTCAGCAACCTATGGACCCTGATACGTTCTGCACAGATGGTATCACCTGCACGAACAGCACCTCCGGGGAGTGTATGAATATGTTTGTGCTTGAGGGGACTTCGTGTAAAAGTGCTCCTAATTATAATTATGTAAGTATTTTTTTCTTATTTATTAAATGTAAATTTAACGTAGCTGCTATAAGTAAGCTGTCATTCAATATAAAACTTTATTCTTAACTAGCCAAATCAGCAATACATTCCCGTTGACATTTGATGTCTTTGTAGAGTGACATACCAACGTCTTATTAAATGGTAGTCAGCTGGTCCTTGTATTTTAATTTCTGAATAGTATTTTGGTGTAATATCTATTAATTAAGTAAGATGTTTGTATTTTGCTTTGAATCAATGCTAATGATTTGTTTGTTCGTGTTTGAATAGCATGGTATATTTTGCTGTTTTCTTGCTCCTTTCTCTTTTGGAAGTATATAAGTTTCGTTTTCTCTTTTACCTTTTTCTTATGATGGTATGATGACTTTTTCGATGATGATTGTGCTTTGTTTAAAGATTTATACCAGTTATGGTTATCTTTGTTATTTTGTGGCGTGAAGTTTGTCATATGTCATTGGGCGGATTGGTCGAGTGGTTAACACTCCGGCCTTCCACGCAGCCGGCCGGGGTTCGGTCCCCGTCGGCGTAAGCATGGATATTAGAGAAAGCGTTTTTCTCCTGCCAACACAACTGCAACAACCCAGGTGGAGTATAAATTGGTCTGTGATGGGTGTTGCGGTATCTGTGCTGTAGCATTTAAGTGAGGTGGCACTATAATAGATGCCGTTTGAAGCACGGTCCCACTACAAACAGAACACATTACATCTCCAGCACACACACAGGCATACACAAATACAGATATTAGCCAGGTGGCATAGGACTAGTAGTGGCATAGGACTAGTAGTTAGCGCCTGATAAGGCAGCTCCTGCGAAATCCTCAAAATTGTATTGCTTAATGTATAT
>JAULCA010041997.1:0-17963 GCA_032360845.1 Crassadoma gigantea
AATTTTCAAAGGTATATATTTTTTTTTAAATATTGATCAGTAAAGGGTAAAAAAGAATTTTGCAAAGTATTTTTTTTTTGCTTTTGATCAGAAATTTAAACTGTTCATAGTTGTGTTGTCACAATATATTTGTATCGAATAGAAATTTATAAATAATTTGATTTTTTTTCCATATAGTATTCTTTATTTAAAGAATGTGTGTGTGTGTTGATATAACGTTTGTATCAGTTTGATGATTGATGTGCTGTCCTATGTTCTGTTGACTGTAGGTTTAGACGAAAACGTGATCCCAGTAATGGCGCGAGCAAAGTCTGCCTCGGTCCTAGGATCTTCGGGTATGAATACAGGGACAGATAATGGCACAAATCTGAACCCTTGATTGTGACCAGGCACGACACGTCAATGTTGTTTGTAAATCCAATGGGACCAGACAAGCGCCAATATCTTGACCCTTCTAGTCAATCAACACACAGGGATATATGGGTTGGGCACGTTGTTAATTGTTGATCATATTGAGTTGGTTTTTCTTCTGCTGGTTATTTGGTTATTTTGTTTTACAGGCTTTCTTTGGGGCATACCTGTTATAATGGATCAAAGGTGATAAGAACTGACACAATTTTCAGAGATGAATAAAATATAAAAAAATCAAAGGCCAGATTTTATGAACAGTGGAAGGGAAACTCAAATGCCTTGAGTTTATATACCGGAATATTGAAGGAGAGATGTCAGTCTCAGTAGCAGGGGATGATTTTATCATTTAAAGAAAGCTGGACTAATTATAAACCGAGGGACAAATCTACTTGTTTTGCCAGTTACACCCATTCTGCTTTACTCCCTGCCTCCTACTCTGCTTCCCATACCTCTAAGTCATCGCTCCTTCCCTTACATCCTCTTGTCTCCTTATTCTTCCAACCTCCCTTTTCCTCTTTTCTTTCTTTTCCTTCCAACATCCTCTTTTTCCACTCCCATTTACTACTCTTCACACTTCCCAACTTCCCCTTCCCAATTTTTCACTTCTCTCCACCCTTCCCCCCTTTCCCCTCTCCATTTTCCTCCTTTACTTTAAATCCTGAATTCTTCCAGAACCATCTTGCCACTCACCCACTTACTCATTCCGCTCTAATACCCGATATGTCATTTCTTCTCACCATTTCCCTCTTAACCACACATCTTCCTTCTTCCATCATTCCGTTTTCCACTTTTGCCTCTTTTCACGACTTCTTTCACTGCCGTACCATCATTATTCTTTTCCCAATCCCTCACTTCCCCCAACTTCCCTAACACCTGATTTGTCACTTTTTTCCACCACTTACCTCTCTACCCCACAACTTCCATTTCTCCGTTTCCCTCCTTTGCCTCTATTCCCGACTAATTCCACTACCTTATTATACACTTCTCTCTTCTCCCACTAATTTCATTTTCCTCTCCCCCACCTTTTCTATCTTTCACTCGATTTCCCATTTTCAAACTCCCATCCCTATTCTGTATTCCCTCCTTCCTTGTTTTCATGCTTTAATAGTCTTTGTTTTCTCAGTTCCTTACAAAGAACCCCATTTCGATTATACCCTTCAATAAACACCCGTCCGTCAGTCTGTCCCTTTTAAGTGCATCGTCTAAAACATACGACATTTTATTTTGTATCTTCAAACAGTAAAAGTACATCATTTGTAGACGTACAGGAAAAAAGGAATTAACGATTCATTTTTTTCTGCAGTTTTGGCCCCGGAAGCTTTTAATTTAAATAACATTGTATCCTGATGTACACATAAATTTTTGGTTTGAATTTTGTTCCTGGCGTTATGATCCCTGAAACTACCAATTTTCTCCAGAACCTTGTAAGTGAAACTCCTCATTTTTTACGATTAGTTGGATTTTCCTGTAATTTGTTCCAGTGAAATTTAATCATTCACAGATGTGCATGAAGAAGAGGATTTGTAATTTGATTTTTTCCCTAGAATTATGGCACTTGAAACTTTAAATGTCTGCTCCAGAAATCTTATAAGAGTTTACACACAGTTTCTCTAGATTTGCTATTACTGTAGGTATCCCTGAATTGAAAGACTGAGACAGATATCCTTAATCTCTGATGGCTAAAAGTTATACATGTACTCTGAACCTTAGGAGCATTATGCTTTGGACGTCCATGCAGAGTAAAACCTTGATTCCTTTTGTTTGCTTCCTCACTTACTTTCCTTTCATACCCATTCCTTTGAAAGTACAAACATTCTATTCGTTAGAGAGTGACCCATGATAGCAAGGTTTGTATGTGTCATTGTTTAGTTTAATTGGTTTTAGATATTGAATTAATCAATAACTCTAGTTTCAATAAAGAATCTGTATAAAGGAAATTGAGAAAGGTATTCCAATAATTAAAAAAAAATATGAAGTCTTAAAATTTAACTCGGTAAAAGCATAGAGATTGTTTTTATAAGTGACTGTAAAATTTACAACATTGAACAAAAGAAAAAATGTTTTCATTGTTCCTATAATTAATTCGAGACTAACAATCTTTCCAGAGTTACATTACAGGAATTTTAACTCACAGATATATACTACTATGTAGGGCAACATCTATCCTTAACACAAAATAGTTCGTTCTAATAAAACGGGTAACACTCTCACCACTGTTGACAACAATGGACTCATCCAGATAAATGTATGGTAGAGTCTACTTAATTTACCTAGAATAAATTAAGATATCCATTAACAGTAATTGGAGTTTAGTTGTGTGAAGTCTGATATAAACGACTTTTAATATATTTTGCAAAAGTATTAAATTCTTAACTAAACTAGTATGCCTAGGGATTCAAGTTCATCATTTGGAGGAAGAAAAATAAAAAATATACATAAACATATTAATCATCTTATACGATAATTTAACGGGATGCGTTTAGCTGATCAATATTAAGCGACTTGGTATTTAACTAATGAAAGGATGTATTTGCAAGGTGGACAGAAGTAAAAGAATTAAAACAAGTGTTTACAATAGACCATACAGATAAAGACCGAGATGTTCCGAGTCAGAGTTCATCGGATTTGATTGAGGTGAGGTAGGGGTTGAGGGATGGGGTTTATTTTCAGAATGAATTTTATAAGTTCAAATTTTTTGTTTCCCAAGTATTTGTTTCATGAATATGTAGTTAGATAAGTTGATGAGCTATGCTGACAGATACCCAAACAATTAACCATTACCATCAATCAGGATAGGAAACTGTGTTGGACCATAATAAAAAAAGTCAAATTTCTGTACTTAAATTTTTTAAAGGATAAAACAGTATAAATAAAAAGTTTACTTACCATATTCTTTGGATTCAGATCATTTAGACCGTTTGCTTCAACATATATAGCCATTACACAGACCTATCTTGACTGAATTAAATTTTATTAACAGTTTACATTTTAATTTTTTTTTTAATTTTAATTTTTTTTTTTTTGTTGAATTGCTAGAACATTTCCCCCATTTGTATCTTGTTCACTTGTTTATGCTAACTTCAATAGTTGTCTTGCTGTCTTAAGAATTAATTCGTTGATGTAAGATTTGTATCCGTTATAACTAATACTAAGAGAGTTATGTCCCTTACATGTAAGGACGCTCCTTTTTGACCTTACAAAATTATACCAAGTAGTCACATTGGTCCTTTTGTTTTTCTCTCCATATTACTTTCAAGAAAATGAAAAAAAATCACTGCAAAATAACTTCTTCTTTTATGTTATAGTGCAGGATTAAAAACATATGTTGAAAGAAGACAAAATAATATTTTGGACATTTTTGATTTTCACATTGACACAACATTTCAATATAATTACTTATTAGCAATTATTATGATTTGGTTTTTGAGATGAAAGAAAAACAAAGTAATTTCGTGGCTAGGGAGTTTAAGACAATAGTATTTGTAATTTACTGTAATAGTTATTCACATATCATTTCTATAATTTTAAATATTTTAAATTCATGGTATATATATATAAAAAACATTGAATTGGAAGCTAGCCAAACTTGAGCCAAATGAAGTATTTACCATGACTTGTTCATCAAAATATGAAAAGAGTATAGATATTGGTAAAAATGACATACGATTCGGCAAAGTGAATGTGTACAGTTTGCATTTATATCATTTACTTAATGACTCAATTATAAACAAAAATCAATAATATTTACAATAATACGTTGTAAGGGGAAAACAATTTATATTTAAAGGCAGTGTTCAGTTGTCACAGAATTTTCCAAGAAAATCACATAGTTTTCACCTTATAGGTGGATATTTTACTGACCTTGTTTGAAATATGCTGTGAATACATTACAATAGACAGAATTTTTAACCCAATATTAACTTGTTATGAACTTATTTTAGAGTCCTAAAGTGCTTTAATGTTCTATATTCTATATATTCATGTGGAGAAACAGTACACTATCGTATCTATTAGTCATTGTTCAAAGTTAAGCTCTCTTTTGGAACTACTATAATTCATTCATCACTTGATTAATTTATTCCAACAACAGGCGTTGCAATGTCTTTCACTGCAGTTATTAAACCTTTTGTACTAACCTTTTTACCACTGTTGACCATAATGGACTCATCCAGATCAATGCATGGTAGAGTCTACTTAAGTTACATAGGGATGAAAGGGTTGAGGAATATGCCTCTATTGAAACATTCACAAAATTCCAGTGATTTCTCTCACTGACGATCTTCGCACCTTAGAATATGTCATGGTAAAATCGAGGACACATGGATAGCTGTTTGATTGATTTCTTGTCAAAAAAAAATTGCCAACTCCCTAGACTAATATCTGACATTTGAAGATTACAGAGGAGCGACACCTGACTTCAAAGCCAGTATTTACTTACACGCAGTTATTTTGATGTAAATCAAAATATCATGCTTGTTGTGGCTTGTTGAAGCTTCAATTTTATCATGGCATGTTCCGCGTCATCGCTAGATATCAACGGTCGATTGTGCCACACTTACTGATAAGTACATGTATAGCACTTCCAATCCAGAATATCCGACGATGCTTTCAGCTGTACAACAAACGGAATTGAGCGTAAACCCGAAATGTTGAAGATGTTATAACATTAAATACCCTGTAGTATAAGATATTGAAGTGTACGTATGGTAAACACACAAACAAGATAAATGAATATAAAAATGTTTTTGTATAATGACCACTGCAGTTAAACACACTTTCCACGAATTCACTTAGTATTCCTATTTGCGAGGCAGAATTGGTCTGGGTTGATCAATGGTAGCTGCACTGTAGGTTTGAGTTTCAATGTAGAGTGCAGACATCAATGGTTCGACTCTAGTCCGTGGCTGTTGCTTTTTATCCTTCCCTCACAGTTATATTTGCACTCCACTCAATATACCAACGGACATTGGAACAGTCTCAGACATGTTCCTGGTCAAGGACTTTGTTGAAAGGGAGAGGAAATTGTGGCTGAACTGGACTAGGTCAATTAACTGGGACCTTTTCCCTCAGTGGGTTAGACCATCAATCTGAGAGGTCAGAGGTTCATGTTTTGTGTCCTGGTCGTGCCGTTTTCCTCTCCTCTTTCCCCTTATTATTTTATTTGTTTTTCTATTCTGATGAACCTCAGACGTCGTCAGATTTATGGGTTTTTTTTGCATATTTAGTAAAATATCAGACCCTACAGGACTGTATCATTTATCACTCAATCAGGTTCATTCATCTTTTTGAGATTTAAAATTAAAATATACAACCAACTTTAAAGATCTTTACATCATTTTGTCTTTCAACATTTCCACAGGAAAACAATGTAAAATGTAGAATTTGAATTGTTTATAAACAGATTTATCTATTATTGATACGTTACTTTTCAATTCAATGTGGACCTTGTTGAAAATCTTGAAAAAATAACGTATTGTAAAGGATGGATGGTTACGTTTTCGTCCTCTGGGGTTTGTTATGCATGATTTCAACAGAATAATACACTTCCTCTTCTTGCTTTGGTACATCAATCTTTAACCCTATATTGTGATTGCTTTGTGTAGTCTTCACCTTTTTAGACTGCACTACACGTGTACACTTGTTCACTTTTCAGCTTTTATTTTAATTTGGATTTTATTGTCCATGCATGCTGCTTAGTTCATGGAACAAAAACCCATTCACCCCTAAAGTCACATTTGAACACTACCACATCAAAGACTGGGCAAGTCTAGTTTAAATATGTAGGGGTGAATGAGTCGAAATTGATTTCCCACCAGTACGTCTGTCTTTTGACATTTTTGTTAGAATGCTTTTGTGCTAAATAACAGAGCACAAATTTTTATATTTGGATACGTTTTCTGCAATGCTACATTAATGTATATAATGTAAGTCACTTGGACCTTTTTTTTTCCACCGACTTATATTACGTTCGCATTAGGTCCGCTTCTTCCATTATACTTAATACTTGGACATTTTCGCTCCAGTTTAATTTTCGCCGCAGTTTATTATTTAGCTGTACTGAAGGCGAATTTATCGATCACGCTAACAAAAGTAAACAATATAATATGCAAAGTGATTAATTTGGAGGCAGATATAATGCCAGGTGAATATGGGATTTTTAAGGCGAAGGGCGAAAGTTTAAATGGGCGAAAATATCCCAGTAAACAGTGTTTTGCACCAATCTCCTTTTCCATTTAACTGTAAGCGAAGACTGTTGTAGATGTATGCTTTACAAATATTTTATAGTTAACACGACATGTCATGATAACCCAACAGCTATTTAAATTTTAATTTTCAATTTAAAGGCATGATTTCTTAGGGATGTATATTACCGATATACTTGACAAGCTATACATGATTATTTTTCCTACTTTATTGATTAACGCATTGAATCTATGTCATCAGGTTTCAATATCATGAATGTTTTGAATCTGCCTAAAGTTAAGCCAAAAACTGTAGTCCCTTAACATGGAAACTCTAGCTTAACATCAGGTTGACTTTCATTTGAAAGGGTGGCTAGATTATCTCAAATCTGTATTTGAAGTAACTAGCTCATTGAATGTTATTTCACATATAATAATCTCTTGTTAATGAAGCGTTGAAACTCTTTTCTATCTTTTTTTAACAAAATCATATAATTAGGTAAACAGATTAAAACCAATTCATTTCTAATTATAAACAGTACAGCAAAATGATTCTGAAGACTTTGCAGTTATTCCAAATCTTGATAACAGAAAATAAACTCGGAATGTCGGAATACTTTGATAAGGGTTCAAATATGTGCAGCAAAATACATAGTTGGGATGTGCGACAACATCTTCCTGCTATTTTCAAATCATCTATGAGCAGTTTTGGATTTAAATCAGTACCATTTAAAGACGTTAAAGATACCCACTATATAAACAAATAATCACAAAGTGGGCATGAAGACACAAATTAATCCATGCTAATAGGTTTGGATCAAGGGTCTTGCCCTAACACTGATTTAGTGCTTAGTCACAAAGTCGAAAGTTGAAAAAGTAGAAATCTTCACCCTTTAGCTATATATATATCATTGCTGGGCACGCCACGTCCAGCGCAATCGTTCTACCAGGATTGGTCCTGGGCCAATCCTCATCCGTGGTGAGGTAATCCCTGCGTCATAGCTAATAGGAGCCCTAAGATTAATGTCATATATGTATTTGGTTGGATTAAAGAGCCAGAACACACTCATGTGAAAGCATTTGTTCTTGGATCTCGCCTCGCCGCAGGTTACATTGTCACTGAGTTTGTTCATAGTAACAATACAAGGTATGCCAACCCTATAACTAAATATATTATATTAGGGCATAATAAGACAAATAAAATTGTATTACCATGATCAACTCCGATTATCAGCTCTACCTAGGGGGACTTGGTGGGGTAACAGCATCAGTTGAGACCCCACCTAATAATCATGTAGGGAACTGATGGGTATGAAGACAAGAGTACATTCATGAATGTGCTCGGTTGCTTTCACGCCCCTGGAGATTTGATCATTGTTACATATTAAGTTTCTTGTAATCATTTAATAAGCTGCATGGTATTCAACTGGTAATACATTGAAAACAAAATTCACTTGGCAGCTTGTTTCTTAAGATACTAAAAACAAATGTGAACATTCATAAATGGTAGGACATAATAGGCAAAGGTAATATTTTATTTATCTACAAACACGTTAATCCAGATACTTGCTTTCGTTTACCAAAGCATACTAACTCAAATGGTTTGACATTTGTGTGTATAGAAGTTTGATATAAAAGACCATTTTCGGTCATCTATATATAAGTAAGTTAAAATACTTTTCCCGACTGCTAACCCACTTGTTTTGATCCCTCAGCGTTTGGAGGCTTCAACATGGTGCCCTCATTACGCCCGCTGGAAACACTACACAACAAGTTAACAATGCGGGACATGGACTTGTTCTTCGGGCGTGTAACCACCACCAAGTTTACCCCTGTGTCCTCACCACCCTACGGGTCATCATCCAATACGCCTGTTGTCTCGCCCCGACCACCTGCTTTCATCAAAGGTATTGTTTCCCTTCAATTCTGACTTGAAGAACGCCATCCACACCCAAAAGAATAGTCTACATATCTTTTTTCCTTATTCTTTTGCGATGAATTAACGAAATAATTGAATTGATCTTTATGATTCAAAAAGCCTGATGTTTTTGCAGCTCATACCGACATCATATTTCCTATTGATAATGTTCAGTTCCTTAAATTATAATTTAATTGTCTTTGGTGATATTTTCTCATGATCACAGATATAGAAATTTCCTTATTGAATTACATTATCTGTGATAGTGGGATATTCCTCACTTTTTTAAAGGACACGAAAACTTTTCCTGAATTGAAGCAGGGGTTTTCTTTATTGTTCAACGTAATTTGTACAATGTCCTTCATAATTTGCATAGCTTCGTATGTTTTTAATTTTCGCTAGTTACAGGAATCAGTCTGCCGTCATCCAGTAACTCAAGCGCAGGACCGTCATCTCCAACATCTGGATCGACCCCAGTTGATCTGGTCAGTCAACTACGCCGTTATATCAAGGAAATAGATTCTGGCCAATCAGAGACGCTGACTGGCCAGTCAGAAACAGATTCCAGCCAATCAAATGAAATTTCTGAAAATAAAATTGATAACTGCGGAAAATCAAGCGACACTGAATCAGTTAAATCGGGAGAATACACTGGGAACAGGTTCACAGTAAGTCAAACAGAGAGAGGAACACTTCCGGCGAGGTCTGAAAATAGCAGCCAATCAGAACTGACAGTTCATCAAACAAACTGCCAATCAGAAAACGCCAAATCTGAAACTCAAAAATCAGAAAAAGCTTCAGATACGAAGTCAGAAAAGACGTTTATGGAAGTGACAATCCCAAATGAAACACGTGATGACATATGTTCTGGCGGGTCTGACCTAGATAATCTTGCTGAAGATAAAGAAACTACGATCAATACAAAGTCAAAAAGTGATAAGTTTGTGATAGATGCTGTTCCCGACGAACGTCATAGCAGTAAATAGAATGATCTGTTTTGTGACTGACACGTTAAATGGATTTGAAATTGATTGCACGGTTTCTGAGAACGACGACGAGTATGTCTTACTCTCTAAATGTTTTTAGTTTTAAATTAGTAAACCAAAAAGGTATAATAATGAATACAATCGTATTCCATGGACCACTAATTTCATGTGATCCAGCTTAAGAATTGGTGAGCGACGTGTGTGTAACTATGCGGATTCTTTATAACGCATGAATGTGAAATATTCGATGTATGGATTTGTTACTGACAAGTTGAACATTCGGTTATAGATTTGGTAAGAGTCTCCTATGTGATATATTTCATATATAGGACTTTTTGTTAGTTTCTCAGAAGAATATTTTGAATTTTGAATTGATTTTAAAGGGTGACCCGGATGAGAATATTCGACGTATAATTTATTATTGTTGAGTGACACGGGTGTGATATATGCCACAGTAAAACATTGGTGAATGACCAGGATGTACGCTATTTTATGAATAGTATCCGTGAGTGACTAGAATGTGAAATATTTAATGTATGAATGATTTGAATACTGAGAATATGAATTGAGTTACCCGAATGATACATATTTTATGTATAGTATCAGTGAGTATCTAAATTGTGAAAAATATAATTTCTGGATGATTTGAGTACCGAGAATATGAATTGAGTTACCCAGATTTTATATCTTTTATATATAGTATAGGTGTTTGGTTATATGAGCGACTGGAATGGGAAATATTATATTTATGGATTTTACGAATACTGAAATGACTTGAGTTACCCGGATGTTATATATTTCATTTATATTATCAGTTGGTGACTTGTATATGAAACATTTAATGTATGAATTAGTTGGGTACTGAGATGACTTGAGTTACCCGGATGTTATATTTCTTAATGGTATTTACATGTTTCCAAATGAATGATCTGGGCACTTGTGCCTCTTGTTAACGCTTGTCTTTGATTATTTTATATATTGAAAGTGATATAATTTACGCGAATTCGAGATTTGAAATCGAAAGTATTGGAAAGAAATGATTTTGAAACCATTGAAGTTTACTTCGCCCATTCACTATCGAGAATATAACTGTTTTATTTGTTGTAAAATACTGAGAGCTTTGTCAAATTGTCAGTAACGAGGCTTGCAATATGAGGGAGTGTGGTTCGACATGAATAATTAACCTTTCTCACATAGTCATGTATTGATGACTAGAAAACAGCCCGCCCTTGACTACAGATATCCCTAAGGTATGAATGGAACGAATGTATGTACTATCACCGGAAGTAGATCACAATGTCTCGGCAATGTAATTGTCTTATATAAGTAAAAACGAATCTCTCGCGTTTACATTTCATGAGAAATTGTTTGTGTTTTGATATTAATGTTTTCGTATAGTATTGAAATCTGTTAAAATAAATTGTGATTTTTATTTGATTCGACAGTTGGTTTATTGTTTTTGTTTCAAACGTTTACTTATACTAGTATTATCTGCCATAGATTTGATTCGAGATATCGTTTTCTCCTTTTTAATAATTGAAATTAAATCCAGTTTTAGTTTTACAAAACCTTGCAATTGTTTAGATATAATGTATTATAACTTTTACCCCCCCCCAAAAAAAATAAAAAAAAATAATTAAAATAAATTAAAAAAAAAATAACACGCAAAATTTATCTTACGCATTTTTTTCGTTGTTCGAATGTTTCACAGACCAAAAATAAGGAGGAAGCCTTTAAAAACCGTTTTCTGTTCTTTATTATGAGCTACTGTAAAAGTGGATATTTGCATAGTGTGGAAACCCTTGAGTTTTTCACATCCATTGAATAAGTTTGAACACATTATAGATGTATGGAATTTATAAATTAAAGAACTATTGCCATCTCGAATATTTTCCCTCGTTTATCAGTGTAATCATTTTACAATGCAATTTTTCCACACGCGCGCGCTAACATCCGGACCACCAAGATAGTTGATATAACTTGTTTCATAAATGTTATAAAATAAAGTGTATATATACATGTATATGTATGCACCTTGTCTGAAGAATACCAGTAGGCCAATTAAATTAAATGAGATCTCCCGTTTACTGATATATCGCTTCCTCCAGACATATTAGTTTGGTTTGTTTGTGTTAGCGTCTTATTAACAGCAATGATCATTAAGAACATGACATGTTTTAATCGTGGAGGAAAGCCGGAGTGCCCGGTGAAAAACCACCGACCTACGGCCAGTACCTGGCGACTGCCCCACGTAGGCCTCAAACTACCAGTGGTGGAGCGCTAGTGGTAGCAGAATGTCAGACGCCTTAATCATTTGTAAACGAGAGATATGCGACGATCTAATGTTAATTAGATTGACCAAAAGGATGTAATAGATATCAAAAGAGAGGTGAATACATCATTGATGAGCACTACAGATGTCTGGAACTTCTTTTCTGAGCATTATTAATTTGTTATAATACGTAAAAGAAGGAAACATCATGTAGCTAGTACATTCATCAATATCAGGTGATCAAATTTTAAACCATGCATGTTACATACCCAGGACACCGATTGGAAACGTTGACGAGTCTATGATGAGGTTATGCGGGCATCACGTGTTAACACGCTTTTAAAGATGCAGATTTGACCTATGACTATAAGAACGAAGATGATACAGTTCAGGCAAACAAAGATTGCAAAGGAATAATCAGCACCTGGTTGCTTGTCACTTGTCAGTGGTAAGGCGAGACACACTCCAGATTGAGAGTAAAATTCTCCTTTAAAGTAGGACTGCATAGCAACAATGGGGATGATTGCAAGAGTAATGGAAACAAACCACAAGGACACTGAGATAATGGTAGCTTGTTTCCACGAAATACTCCATCGCGAAAGACGGGACATAGGGAACGCTATCACAATAACTCTGTCTATTGTCACCAATAGAATCAGAAACGTGGACATCTCACTAGATATAGTGGACAAAATTCCAGCTGTGGTACATACAGTACTTCTTCTCCATTTCCTGTCATTCCATGCGTACACACCATTGTAGTATACGTCAGCAACGCCTATTATCAGTAGGTAGAGACCCATGAGAAAATCTGATATACTCAAGTTTAAAACGAAAAGCGAGTAATTCAATGTAATGTTGGCTCTCTCGAAAAACAGTCGGTAGAATAAAACACCAATGTTTCCTATTAAAGCACAAACCCCAATTATCCAAAGACAAACTCTCAGTAAAACTGAACCTATCAAATCATAGCAGGTAGATATTACATCACTTTCTGATTTGCAAGATGCATTTCCATTTAAGCATGTATTCTTCTAGTCTTCTATCTTTAAGACAACTATAGGTGGCAACTGACTTAGCTTTGACACAACACATGAAAGGGGTGTCGGTCAGTAAAGTTTTTAGATTGTTCAAACCTTCAAACATTGTTTTCCTTAACTTGCAGTTTGTCACCAATGATATCTAGCAATGTCATTTTACTATTATTAATGAATGACCAAAAGGGTAAATTGGAAAGTGAATTGTATGATATATCAAGTACTTCAATGGAGAATGGCAAAGCAGGTATATCAGATAACGTATTGTTCTGTAGTAGGCGTATAGACAGTGCAGGAAGTTCATTAAATGTCTTATCGGAAATATTGACTATCTGATTGTCAGTCATAAGTTTATTAAGTGCGGAAAGCCCACTAAATACATTATCAGGAAAAAACGCGGTTTAATTGTGATATAAATTCAGTGCATCTAGTGCAGAAAGTCCACAAAAAATCTTATCAGGAAGAATCTTAATTCTATTCTTGTACAGATACAGTTTTGTAAGTGCAGACAATCCGCTGAAAGCATTTCCGGGAGATTCACTATCTGGTTTTCCTGTAGATACCATTCGTTAAGTGCAGACAGTCCGCTGAACACATTTTCAGAAAGAAAAAAAAATCTGATTTTCAGACAGATCAAGTTTGGTAAGTGCAGAAAGGTTACTAAACACGGCAGGAAGAATTTTAATTTTATCTTGTTTTATATACAATTCAGTAAGAGAATACAGTCCACTGAACACATGATCGGGGAGAAACGTAATCTGGTTTCCCGACAGAAAGGGGGTTGGGTATTCCAGTCAGGCCAACAAACACAGTACCCGTCAAGTTCACAATTGAGTTGACATCTAAACTCAGTTCTGTGGTAGAAGTAAGTCCCTTAAACAGGTTGTCAGGGACAACCTCTATCTGATTTTCGTCCAGATACAGTTCGGTTAGTGCAGATAGTACATTAAATATATTATATGGGAGAACTTCTATCTGATTTTGAGTAAGATCTAGAAAGATAGGTGCAGACAATCCAACAAACACATTGTCTTGGATAAATGTAAGGAGATTACTTTGTAGATTAATTGTTGCAAGTGAGGAAATTCCATCAAAAACATTTTCGGGAAGAACCGATATCTTGTTTCTCGATAGAGACAGATGAGTAAGATTAGACATTCCATAAAACACATTTTCTGGGAGAGAAACATTATTGCTATTCAAATTAAGTGTTGTTATCGAGGAAATTCTACTAAATATATTATTAGGGAAAACTGCAATAAGATTGTTGTCTAAATACAGTTCAGTTAGGACAGAGTCCACTAAATGTACTATCTGGGAGAACTGCATTCGAATTGTAATATACCGGTAGACTAAATGTCGTCAGCGAAAAAAGTCCGCTAAAAACTTTACCAGGAAAACCTACAATTCGACTTTGATTCAGATATAGTTTGGTTAGTGCAGAGAGTCCACTGAATACATCATTTGGGAGAGTTGCAATATGGTTTTCGTTCAGATATAGTTCAGAAAGTGCAGAAAGTCCACTAAACACATTATCTGGGAAAACCGGTATCTAGTTTCTAGACAGATACAGAATGGTGTGTTCCGAGAGTCCACCTAGGAAACTATCAGGTAGAGCTTTAATCTGATTGCCATGCAAACTCAATGTTGACAGTGAAAAAAGTCCGCTTAACACTTTATCAGAAGGACCGCGATATGATTTTCTAAAAGATACAGTTTGTTCAGTGCAAAAAAATCACTTAATACATTATCAGGGGGAGTTATAATCTGATTGTCATATAAATGAAATTTTATTAGTGACATAAGTCCTTTAAACACTTTATCACAGAGAACTGAAATCTGATTTCCATTCAGACGAAGGTCCGTTAGTAAAGAAAGTTCATTAGACACATTTTCAGGAAGATCTGTGATCTTATTTACGTCAAGATACAACTCTGTTAGCGCAGAAAGGCCAATAATCACTTTATCTGGGATAATCGATATACGGTTTCCAGGCAAATAAAGATTGGTAAGCACAGTCAGTCCACATTCAAGATACCGAAGAGAAGAAAGACACTCGAGCTTTTATGCTCGCTGAGACATTTTCAGGACAGCCCGATTCCCCCAAGGACTCATGTCCAGTCTTGCCGGCCGATGACCTTCTGCTTAACGCACAGGCAGAGATGGAGAGGTCTTCCCAAAATTTGCATCACTCAAAACAAGACATCGATCTCAGTATGAACCACTTAACGCCATTCATGCTCATTTCACAACAACGCAATGACACGACAAACATTTAACGTCGATCTTACATCTCACACACCGAATCAAATATTTACTTTTCATACGCGACATCGAAAGGAAAATTTCACTCATAACACGACAGAAAATTTATCGTCGCGCAGTCGCAGCGACCTCAAAATTTACAGTTCACCTCGTAACTTACATACGATATATAGGCATAAAAATCTTTTGATCGGAACGAAAATTTCACGTCACTCACACACATCCAGTCGAAAATTCACACTTCATAAGCGACACCGAAAGGTAAATTTTACTAGTAACATCTGTGCCTGCTGCTTCTAAGGAACTATCGCTTGCTCCCATAGTCCATTTGGGTAGGTTACGGTCTCCTTCACCTCCTTCTCGGAGGGTTTTGTTGATGGAGGTGAATTCGGCGGGTGCCTGTTCTGTTGATGAGAGGGACGTTTTTTGGGGCTATCCTGGTTGCTCAAATTTTACGGAGACTCGGGATGAGGATAGAGCCGGAGATTTTTCTGACTCTGAATGGGGGGATATTAGAGTCTTCGGGGTTGGATTCAGAAGGCCCTTCTGATGTTGCTCTATCCGAGGTTTCTGCTTCATTTCGCACTCTACGTGCAGAAGTTATGAAGCTTCTTGGGGATGGGGTTTGTCCACCCCCTCTTCAGATTCGGCGTCACGGAGCACACTTCGCTCCTCCAGAGGATGTTGCCTCCCCTAGCATCTGCCTCCTCGGCCTCTGCTAGGTCTCTTGCGGAGGGACGAGGCGTTGCCTCCTCCATTGCTCAAGTCAACGCGTTGTTAAAGCAGAAAGTGAGCAAGGCTTCTAACTTTATTTCCCTTGAGAGGGATCTAGATAAGTGGCCAGGATGGTGTGTTGACCAGGTTATGATGGGGCCTAGTGAGCACTCCAAGTTGGAGCATCTCCTTAGGCTGGCGCTCCATGTTCTGTCCTACGCAGACTGGTTCACATCTGCGTTGCTGGCTGCGAGTCGGTAATTTTACACATTTAGGGGGCTTATATAGATTTTCGGTAAACCCTCAATGATCATAAAATTCTGAATTATATGATCATTGAGGGTTGCATTTTTACCGAAAGTCGATCTAAGGCCCCCAAACGTGTAAAATTACCTGAACACTTTAGTTTAGGTCTAAATAGAGCTGTAACAAATTCTCAGGTCCCTGTGCTACCAACGTTAGCATATAGGCGATCAAGTACATGTGGTGACATGATAGAGGTATTTAAAATAATTTCCTGGAAATATGACAGAGAAGTCGCAGACTTGATTTCGGTCAAGTCGCAGACTTGATTTCGGTCAAACGAAGGGTCAAGCACACATGTCCATAACTTTAAGATATATAAAGGGTTTCAAGGTTCGATGTGAGGAAATATTCTTTCAGGCAGAGAACTGTAGATATGTGGAATAGTCTTCCATTTAATGTTGTCAATGCGATTTTAGTTAAACAATTTGAGTACGAACTTGATGAACATTGGAAAAATCAGCTACAAAAGTATTATTTCAAAGCTGAATCAAGCTGTGAACTTTATACAATTATGATTTATCATACTACGAGCTGACTATCAAAGGATTGTTTATCCTGTATATATTTCATGTATATTGTCAGAATATTTATGTGTATCTGTGAAATTTAAATTGCCAGTTAAGAGTGTATATTATAAAACATGCAACATTAACCACTAAAGAGAGACAACTGTGTCCATCAAATGCAAGGTTACTGTGAACCCTCGGGGACTAAAGAATCCACCTGCAGAGTGTCCCACCTAGTGACCATGAAAATAAATACAACAAATTTGATAACAAATATTTGTTTGTTGAGTATACACATCATACATTTAATTTGTGAAATGAAATGATCAACATGGCTTCAAGCCATGGCAGAAAATGCCTTTAAATATTTCATATAATAACTGGTGTGATGTCACCGGTCATCATATAAACTGTCCAGTATACAAGTCTGTATTGTAAACAAGCTCTTGTGAAGTGAGTGGTTAATTTAGTGTCCAGAATTTAACTTACAGTAAAACCCTACTTCTTTGAACTTGGTTTACTCGAATACCCCTCATTCTTCTAACAGTTCGTTTGGTCCCGACCGAGTTCGTACATATTCTTTGATAAGTAACCTCGGATTAGTCGAACCGTTATTCCTCGAATACCACGTATTCCTCGAACGAAAAATTGTCCCGGACTCTTTATTGTCATAGTATTAATCCTATCTATTCATCGAACAGGTGTGATCACCTGTCATTCCTGACAGATATTTCTTCAATCATCTACTATCTGCAATAGTTGCAGTGCTCCATATATATACTGTCTGTTGTCCCACCTGATAAAAAAAAATATCTCAAAATGGAAATTAAAACTCAGAAAGAGGTTAAAATTATGTAATAATTGCTGTGGCATGACATCATCTCATTATCTTGCACTCTGACGTCATACCCATTTTACGTCATACCCATTTTATGTCATACCCATTTTACGTCATACCTATTTTATGTCACTCATTTTACGTCATACCCATTTTACGTCATACTTATTTTACATCATACCCATTTTAGACAGATTTACCAGCTACGAAAAGATTGAATTCTAAGTATGTCTAATGCTAACTTGTTCCTATGTCACTATAATGTAAGTGTCTAGTATTTATATGGCTAACTATCATAATCCCTATGATGTCACTTGTCACATGGGTGTCCAGTATTAAAATGGCTAATTACCATATTTCCTATGATGTTAAAGGTCACATGGATGTCTTGTAATTTGTATAGCTAAATACAGTAGTTCCTGTGATGTCACTTGTTTTACAGATTACATCCCCAGCACACACACAGGCATACACACATAGGGAGATATTAGCCAGGTGGCATAGGACTAGTAGTTAGTGCCTGATAAG
>JAULCA010042108.1:5551-17961 GCA_032360845.1 Crassadoma gigantea
AAAGACCAGGGACGATAAGATGAACACTGATAATAATATGGTGTGTAACCTTGATGGTTTATTATTGTTTAACGTCCTATCAACAGCTTTGGTCATTTAGGGACGGCCTCCTCTGTGTGCAAGATGCATGCGTGAAGTGTATGCGTGTGTGTTTTGGGAGGCTGCGATATGTTCGGTATTGTCTCTTTGTTACAGCGCGGAACTGATGCCGACTTTAGAGTGTTAACCTCGAACAGCTTGCATCGGAAAGATATGTGGAATATTCGTGCTGGGAATAACATGTGCTTAGCATACGCACACACTCAAACACACTTAAATGACATAGTTGTTAATAGGACAGAAACAGAATCAAACAAAAGAAGTTGAAGCAAGCGTGTAGTCTTAATATGGGAGGAATCCCGAGTATCCCGGTTGTCCTAGTGAAAAAGACGAGTGCGTTATCCACTGCGCCATTCGACTACCAAAACAAATCAGCACTATCAATCATAAAGTGTTTTACTCAAAATGGTTGACCACATGCATGGTATTAGGGTTAGTTTTAATTACATTACCCTAGGTGATTTAAAAATCAAAACAAAAACACATAATCAAAAGTGTTTGGTCTGGAATGCATTGTTTTTCGTTGACAAACGCAAATGGTCTACCAAACGCGGACTTGGATAAGTCGCTCATACATTCCTGTAGGTTGGGGATGGGGAACAAATACAACTGCTGTTAACCACTGCATGTATCGTAGGAGGCGACTGATGTGGGGAACTCCTGCAGAATTAGGGTTTTGCTTTGGTGTCCTCTACCACCATTGCAATAGTATGGATCTTAATCTTTCAACCTACTTCTAACTACCTTTTATTTTCTAACGCCTTGCTTGGTAAAACTTAACTTTTGGCTTGATTGCTGAGCGTTTGCCCAGGCAAAGAAGGCAATGGGCTCTGACCCCAGGTTGGGACATACAAAAGTCCTTAAAATGGTAATTTTCATTCCTTGCTTAAGGTTCAACATTTAGGAGAATGGCAACAACTGGTTCACCCGTTGTCACCATAATGTGACCGGGCGGAATATTGTGCTGAGTCCTTCGGCAAGGTATTGCATTGAAATAGCACTATAAAGTCGGCATCAGATCAGCGTTATCACAAGACGGTAAGCACACCAACATACATGTACCCTGTCTCCTGCATGCACACGCAAGCACGCATACAACACAAACATGGAGACACGTCCTTAATTGACCTTAGCTTTTAATAGGATGTCAGACAATATTAAACCTAAACCTAGTCGCTCATAATCAGATTCCTATATGTGATACATATTTGACATGATGAAATCGATGAACTACAACAAATATAAGCATTAAAACGTGAAAAGCGTTAACATGCAAATGATAACAATCACTTACCTTGATAGATGACGTTTCCGTTGACTTGCCACACGGAAATACAACAGCAAAGAATGCTAGCGTAAACAGCATCATAATGTCAACCTGAGGATAAAAATATAACTAGAGAATATTGATTCATATCGCAAACTTAAATATAAAAACATTGTATAGTACAACTAAGGCATTGAATTTCCCCACGCATGAAATTTAATGAAATGAATCGGATACCTTACACGAAATGATAACATTTCCTTATTGAGCTATTCAATATCAGGAAAGTCAGCGGTCATAGTACATAACCCCTATGTACATATTTTTACGTTGAATGCATAAGACATATATGATAGTACGTTTCTAGAAATGCATTGCTTTAATCATGTAAGATTTTAAATCACAGGCTCAAAGTTGTCACATCAAACAATCGTGAAGTGGTTTACAGCATGTCGATTATTTATCAGCGTTCGGAACAAAGTAATAACAAGACGATGTTTTGCTATGAAATATATCTAAAACCTTTGCCACTTCAGGCGATAGAAATGAAGTAATTTACTTGGTTACCCTGTTCAGTTAAATGTCCTTACCTGCAAGTAACAAAACTGTTGTAATAACCTCTACGAATGTCTGTTAAAAATGAGCGTTATCAGTTTACAAGTCAACGTTACAGGTCCATTAATCCATCAGTAATCGACACAAGAGTAGTTAAATGAGTGCTTTTACTACTACATTCATGTAAAAAGAAACATATTAATGTAACAGCTTCATGTAGACGTAATTGGTTAGTTAGGTTCATCGTTAACAGCCTAGGTCATCAGTAGGCTTGACCCAATGTCGATAATATATACGCGTGTACTGGGTGCAATTCGCTGGTGAATGGAAGAGATTGACAGAGTTAATCATAAACACTTCAGAACTTCAGGGGAACTGGGAGGTCTGACTTATTCACGAGAAATGTAACAGAGCTATTTACGATTGCCCATGCTTGACGTCGATCTGTATATCCAGGGCTTGGATTTCCCGGAAAACAAGTTACTTTGAATTTCAACCTTTATTCCGATTAATAAGTGAAAAGTAAAGGACTTTGATACCTTGGGGGTTCGGCGTATAAAGCTAATAGTCATATTTACAAGAATGCATTTTAGTCTCCCACCAGAAACCGGTCGGGACTGTAGTTTTACGTCGTGTCCGTCCTTCCGTCCGTCCGCTATCTTGTCCGGACTCTTTCTCCTACACTACTTATCACTGAAACTTCATACCTGGGGTATAGGTTCACCTTTCTAAGGCAGTGTGTCGTGTATCAAAAGTATGTCACTCTGACTTACATTTTACCATTGACCTACATCAAATAAAAAGTTTGTTCGGGCTCTATTTCCTACACTACTAGCCACAGGAACTTAATACTTGTTATATAGATTCACCTTGGTGAGGCGGTGTGTCATGTATCAAAAGAAGTCACTCTGACTAACATTTTGACCTTTCACCTGCATCAAATAAATAGTTTGTCCTGGCTCTATACCCTACACTACTTGTCACTGGATCTTCATACTTGGTGTAAATGTTAACCTTAGCAAGATGTTGAGTCATATATCAACAGTAGGTCACTTTTACCTTCATTTTGACCTTTGACATACATCAAAGGGAAAGTTTGTCCGAGCTCTATCTCCTACACTACTAGTCACTGGAATTTTATACTTGGAGTTCGGGTTCATCTTGGTGAGGCGGTATATTAAAGTAAAACACTCTGTTTTGATCTTTGACCTACATTTAAGAAAACAGTTTGTCCGGGCTCTATCTCCTATACTACTAGTTTGTTACGAATTCCTCCCACAATAAGGTCCCCCGCGCGCTAACATCCGGGCCAACAAGAGTGACTAATATAAGTTGTAAAAACTTGTTTCATTATTGTTGTAAAATAAATAAAGTTTATATATTACGAATTCATCATCTGTGCATTCTTAGCATATTATTTCACATCCGGTTGGGACCGTTTTTCTTGTTTTGAGACATGCTGCCATATGTAGGTTACATGTATATCAACTCTTTGCCTCATCAAACGGACGAATTATCTGATATACAGCCAAAACGGATGTGGTGCATAGTGATGCTAAAAGATAAGAATAACAGTAACGAAAGAAAAGAAGATAGGATACCACCTGTCGCAATTAGGTGTCTTATTTCCATATTTGGTCGCCATTGTGCTATCGATTAATAAAATAAGAAATCAAATGGTATAGAAAGAATAGTAGGCTTATTCATCGTCTAGTTTAGAAGGATTTGTCAAGAACAGTTTGAGGGTAAAACGAAAAACCCTATAAGCACACGATGGTAATCTATCGGTTGAGGGGTGTTGGAAATGAGTAAAGCATTCTATAAAAACTTATTCGAAAGAAACACAACGAAGTATGTATATATGACCTGGTATCAGGGGGTAGAATACTGTGTCGGGGCCTTCAGTATGGTATTTGTGTGAGGTAAGACTCTTAAATCGGCATCAGATCGGCACTATCACTAGAAGGGGAAAACACCTATCTCTAACGCTAACCTTCACCTTCATCAGCTAAAATATGATGTTAATAGTCCGTCAAACAATACGAGTCCAAACATTACGACTGTATAATACAGGTATATAATTTTGTTAAGATTAAGCTTTTATATTATAAAATCATAAATAAATACGTCAGAGACATTTGACTGAAACGAAACAATCCCTGGTGCCGGTCATTTCTATGAAGCCTAAATATCAATGTAAAACGACGGGTGCTTTCATCTACTTAGTAAAGGTTGTGGATCAATGGAGGTGAATACACTAACATACTCTGACACCCATATACATATGAACACATGCATAACACATAAAGAGGCACGTCCTTAACTAACCTTCGTTATTGAAACGACGTAAATCCAGCCAATCATTAAGAGGGAAATGAAGGTAATAGCAAGGTCAATTTGAAAGATGTTTATAGAACATCGGTAACTTGAGGGAGACTTAGACTAGAATAGTTTGGTTTGGGTTTTTTTTTGTTCAACGTCCTATCAACAGCTAAGGTCATTTGAGGACGACATCCCATGTGTGCTATAATGACAGTATATACATAAAATGCATGCGTGCTGTGAATACACTAATGAGTCTATTTGCGAAAGTGTAATATCGCATCGAATCGTACTAGATCGCGATATAATTTACCACTGTACTAACTGTATGCGTTCTTGATGCAGTGGACTCGTTAGACACACACTTACACATGTATATATACACTGGCGTTTTAAACAACACTACTTGTACACTTCTCCAAAGGACACAAGAGTGTCTGACAACGCGTGCTGCAAGACTTTCATGCATGAAAAGGTGGTGTAATTAGGATAATGAATTTCATTCAGGTAATATATTCAGTCTGTTGAAATTAAATCATTTTTGCCAGAGAGTTAGTAATAAAATGTAAGGTCACATTTAAGTATTAAGTTTTTATTTCACCAGCATTGAACTAAATATGTACTTTTTCATTTTTATCTAGCTCTCGGTTCTGATCATATCACTCATTCAAAACATTCAATCTGAAAAAGCTTCGACCTGGGGTTATTGCGGATGCCGTTTTCTCGAATGGGGATCCTGGTCCGAATGTACGGTGTCTTGTGGTGGTGGTGGAATAAAATATCGTTCGAGAAAAGTGAGGCATACAGTTAAACGAGGCTGTGATGAATTCACGGATTGTGCTACAAACGATGAAGGATCCCAGTACGACTCTTGCAACAGAATTTGTTTTAACGGTGGATCGTTTTTCTCGGCAAGATGCAATTGCGATTTTGGCTGGAAAGGACAGTGCTGTAGTGACCGTGAGTAAACCAAAGATCACATTTTAATATATTTTTCTTGGCATATTGTGAATTTGTGCATTGTTTAGTCGACAACAAAGTTGTAAAAGTCAAAACCGAAATCGTTAACTGTTGATATAATTTAACATCTTTACACATTCAACCTTTTGTTTTTCTTGGTTATATATATTCAGTTTTTGTGAATGTCTGTTGTTTGGCCCTAAATGACTCAAATTGTTGATGGGCCGTAAGACAGTACAAAATAAGTAAATAAATAAACATCATAACTTAAAGTTAAATTAAAATTTGAATAAAACAGAATTTGTCAAGACGATAAATTTACGAAGTTTAATCCAATATGTCTGCTCAGTACCAAAAGGTATAATGAAATATTAGAGACTTGAAACACATTTATTTCTACGGATATATGTAAGTTTACTATAGGGTATGAACTAATTAATATACAATATAATTCTTTATGAAGGCGTGACCTGTGGATTTCCAGGCAACATAATCAATGGTGTGGTTGATGGAAACGATTTTACTTATGGGAAAAGTGTGACATACTCCTGCAATAGTCAATATAACATAACAGGAGGCCACAGTGTAAGATCGTGTTCTGCAAGTGGGTTGTGGACAGGCTCGGCGCCAAACTGTATTTGTAAGTAGACACTCAAAGATGTCATGTAAATACCAACATTTATTAGAAAATAAAGTAATAGTATAAACCTGTGGCTGTTTTTGTAGGTTTATCATGAATTTCCTTCTTTTATGATATATGCTCTAATCTTATTGCTGTTATCCTAAGTTTCACTGAATTGATAGTTTAGTATTTGTTTTTTTTTAATATGTTATGGTTGGCAGATGAATGGAAAATGTAACGTTTCAAAACGGTACAAATAAATGTGCATTCTATGACACTAAAGAATATGGATTTATTCTTAGAAATATAATATTGACTGTTGATAATAGTGCAGGTCTTTCATAGCTATTAGTCTTGAAGGTTATTCCTTATCAAATGTCCAATACTGATTGAAAAATAATTAATTTTATACAAAGGTAATATATCTTATTTTAAATATTCTTAAATCGAATGATAAAATACGACGCAAGCTTAGATACATTTATATAATGTTTACTTAAGATCATTTATATCATTCCCTAGCACTTGCGGTTCAGTTACTTCGGGATGTTTATATATTTTAAGATGCCCATACCTGCTTGAGCAACCCATGTCAAAATGGTGGAACATGTGTCGATGGGCTAAATAGATACAGTTGTCAATGTCAGCCTGGATGGAGTGGTGTAAATTGTGAAAAAGGTGAAATTTATTTTGCAATGTTTTGTTTGTTTGTTTTTGTTTTGTTTGACGTCCTATTAACAGCTTAGTCATTTAAGAACGTGCCTACATGTATGTTATGTATGCGTGCATGTGTGTATGTGCGTCTGAGACAGGGTATGTTGGTGTATTTGCCTCCGTGTAAAAGCGCAAATCTGATGCCGACTTTATGTATTAAGATTTCATATGTATTGATGTTAAACCATTTGATTATGGCTTCCGCTACTGATATGTCCAGTAAAGGCCCATATTCAACAGTTATTACACTTAATACGATATCCATACGGTCACAAAATGCTTATTATTACACCAACGGAAATGATCAGGTGCAGCACCTTACTGTCGATCATTTGGACAAATAACAAACAATTCGATCACATTCTTTGTTAAACATCACTTCAACGTAATACAATTAATCGGCTACTGTTGATTAACAGAAATCGCTGTACAATTAAGACTTTCACGTATTTCATAATAACATGATTCCAACACGCCAAGCTCGTATACAGTTTTGTTGAACGTCCCCCAACATATACACTTGTGTGAAGAATATTACTGAGAAATATTGACACAGAGCAAAAAGATTGATGTCCCAGCTTTAAACAAAAACACATGTTATTCCGTGGCGACCGCATTTCAGTCCTTCATTATATAATATAACAGCATGTATTTTACAACAATTATGAAACAAGTTATTTCAACTTGTATTGATCACTCTTGTTGGCTCGGATGTTAGTGCGTGGGGCCTTAGTGCGGGAGAAAACCGGAATATCCGGGGAAAACACACGTTGTCGGGCAGGTGACCCGACCTTTTCACGTCCGATCGGGTAATCGAACCTTGGCCGTCTTGGTGAAAGCCAAGTGCGATATCCATTGCATCAACCGACCAGTCCTTCATTTGCATCGACGTGTTTTATAAGTTGTTTTCATCACACAACCGTCTTTAGACAGTGAAGGCTTGTAAATTGCTGCTGATACATTGATAAAAACTTTGTCCTGATAACAACTGCGTAGAAACATAAACTTAACATGTTGTAATTGCGATAAGTATCAAGTGTGTTGACGCCCGCATCCGGATGCATGACCTAGAAAGATGATTGGTTAAAACTCATATAAATAGCTTCACAAATAGCTAGTGTTTATTTTCTGATTTTTCATGACAGCCGGTAGCACCGTTTTATAGGTCATGAAATTGTTACCACTTTATCTAATTTCCATGCTCGTTCGGGGAAAGAACAATACTGTACAGTATTGTTTCTCACTATAAGATATCCTAAGAAGCAACTGACAGCATTATCATTAAAAAATATCCCCCTTCGTATTAATTTGGATACCTGATCATGTCGGTGAAACTGATGTTTGCTCCCCGAAATCAACTTTTCTTGAGGCTTTTTTCTTATTGTGAATTTTGCATATGGTTAGATTTATGACACATAACATATGGTTTAGTTATGAAATATCAAGGCATATATTACTGATAATTAATGTATTCTACTTTGTGCAAGCTATAAGCACTGATAGTTATGTATGTCTTTTAATATTTTAGTATTGTAAAGTTTGTTAGAGATAGTCAAAATTCAAAGATAGACATTTTTAAAATTCTTTTTTTTATAATGGTAGGAATGCAGACAGACAAAAGTAATTCTTCATTTTTTTAATTCTTTCTTTAAACACCTGAAAGAAATGCGATGCTATTTTAAACTTCCCTTTGTCAAGAAAAGAATAAGGAAATAAGGATGTTTATAGAAGAACAAAATACAAACCATGTTTGAGTTGCCACTCAATGAGCAATAATGAGACTGATTATGAAGATACCCAAACAAAGTTTTTAAGATTTCCTTTCAAAGACTTATTTTTTTGCCCCGTTTCTCATTATTATAATGATTGAGCTAAGGGCAATAACTTTACAGTGCACATCATCTTAGTGTGCCTGATATATACACCAAGTTTCATGATTCTACCTTAAATTGCAGGCGAATCTGTAATCTGGACTGGAAATTTTAGCTTAGGGCAACAAAGGACAATTACTCTGTAAATAAGGGGTTGTTAGCTCTGAATTTGGCACAGTACTCATGGCCTTAGTATGATGGATGCACCCACTACGATGTTTTATGATTCCAGCTTAAATGTAGGTAACATTATGCTCCAGACACGAAAAGGTCTGACGGACAGACAAATCGGCAACTATATGTTTTCACGGAAATTTTCGGGGCGAATAAGTAAAAATGTGAAGACTGATTAGACAGCTCTTAACCTACAACTGAAGGATATAAAACGGTCTCTTTCTGATTTTAAAGCTTCTATAGCGCCTTTTTTTTAAAACTATTGTGAACATGAATGATCTAAAGAATAAACAAGTTATTTGCAATTCAATCTAACGTAGGTGCAACAAGTAGAGTAGACTTCAAAGAGGAAGTTGTCCCAGATTATACCTACACCACACAGATGTAGATAACGCAAAGAATACCAAATATTGCATATAATAATATTGTACATGCGACAAACATTTTACAGTCAAACAAAGTATGATTGTACCGTGTATTAAAAATTTTTTTGATACAGTTTCTGTGCGATTGGAATGTAATTATTCTTTACATTAAGATGTGACATATTTTACAAACAATGCGTTCGCTATTGATGTATTTTTGCATGTTTTGAACTTATTAACTTATCGGATGCATATTTTAGTGTTGTTTTACTCTAATTAACGGGTATTGTAAATTACTTGTGAAGCAATATCAACTTATTTTTTTAGTTTGATGTTTTGATTTTTGTGAATATCTATTTTTGCATTTGTGTGACCCTAAATGATGTGTCCTTCCTAACTAACACTTTGTCTGCAGAAAGAGGAGGGGGGTGGGGAGGGGGATGGGGAGGGGTTGGGGGGTGGGGGTGGGGTTGGGTGTGAGGTTGGTTGGCTTTGATTTCTTTTGTTTCGGTGACATAGCAAAAATGTACTGATAGCCATATTGCAACGCTACAAAGATAGCATATTTTCTTGGATTTATGGTAAGCGATTTGTACATATGGTTGTCTTATTAGCAGGTTATATTAGTTAATGACATGTCCCTGTGTGACAATGTATGAATGTATGCCTTTTACGACTTTGTCCTGTTAGATTAAAATCGCCAAGATTCTAAATCCGCTGCTATGTGTTTGATTTTGCCCAACGTTCTTTAATAAACCAGCTGAAGTCATATCAAGACGTTATGTTTTGGTTTGGTTTTATTTTGTTTAACATGGATGTGCCTTCATGTGATTTGTGTATGCCTGCATGTGTGCTGAAAGACATGTCTACATGTGTATTCGTACTTGAGTGTTTGTGTGCTTGAGGCAGGGTATACTAATATATTTGCGTCCTTGCGAAATCTGATGTCGAATTTAGAGTGTTACCTCACTGTAAAACTATGTCATAGCACACAGCACAGTATTCGACCCGGTGTCTTGCTCCGCCACTTGGCACTTAAGCCATATAACGTATATATATATATATATATATATATATATCAACAGAGGTGTTACTCCCTGGGTTCAAAGGTACAGAGTTTATGACTTCTTGTTTCAAAATAAGAACATTTACATTTTCATTGACATGGCATTTTGTTGATAATGATATATTCACAAGATCACATGCTGATTTAGAAATTAAATAGATTCGATGTATTATTTTCCAGATGTTCAGCCACCAATAATGACTGGTTGCCCATCAAATATAAGCATTATGACAGGAGAGCTTAATACTTTTGTTAATTGGACCGAGCCTATCTTCAGTGATCCAATGGGAACACCTTTCATCGTGACGCGAAACTATCCTACAAACCAATGGACATTCCCCTGGGGAGATTTTACAGTTCAAACAACTGCCTTGAAGCCATCAAACGGCCTATCAACCGAGTGTGTTTTTGATGTTAGAGTAAGACGTAAGTATGATATCAAGTAACTTCAGTTTTTTATAAGTGTTCGTTTTGCTTTAAATACGTTTATTTTTTAAATATTCTTATTTTTTGTTGATCTATATCATATGCTATACTATTACAGCAGAACTGTTAAAAGGACAACAAACTTCCTACAAAATGAACATACTGTTGGATTATTTAATATTTTCAATGACTTTCAGAATCCTTAAATTTGATCATTATATCATGGAACAATGTATCAAAAACATTTCCTCTCATTTCATTGAATCTGATTGCAATAAAAAGTATTGTCTATGTTGACAGCCCACCAATGCCCAGATTTGAATATCCCTGTTTTTGGTGCAAAAGTATGCAACGGTTGGAGGAAAGATTTGGGTCAGTACTGTGTGGTTTTCTGTGACTCCCGTCACAATGTGTATCAAGGAGTATATAGAAACCGTTGGTATGTCTGTGGAGCTAGCGGTGTGTGGAAACCAGAAGATAAACTGCCAGACTGTGAAGGTAAAGAAACAAACTGCGTTTAAAACGTTATTTTATAAGATGAATGGATGAGTTTGATGGTCACCCATACGAAACGTGCAGCTAGTAACAGCAGGTGTATTATTTTCTCGATCTCGTTCCTGCAGGGATAAAGATGAACATGGCATCGCCAAAGAATAAAAAAAATACCAAAATATAGTCAAACTATCACAACTAGCAAACCCTTTAATGTGAGATACTATAACTAGTACTTTGACACTTATAACTTTATAGAGGCAATGTGTACACATACTTCTGCTCTGTATACATATGCGTATATATCATACATGTATGTAAGATCTGGACATTATTTCTGTTTTACCTTATCAAACTACAAAGCATTCTGGCTTAAACGGGTTAATTTTGCATTAGCTAGTAGATTTAATTGTTTCAAGTAATCCTTTGCAACTTTATCTGTAAATTGCTGCGAGACTTATGCATTTTAAAAAAGAGTCGAAACGAAACCTAACCCTTAACCTGCATTTTCTGGAAAATAAAATTTCAACAGCTGCATGATGCATTATAGTTCATATTGAGGCATATTCTCTCTATGAAATCATATTTTATGCCCCAACCACAAAAAAAGGGTTGGGGCATATAGTATTGCCCATGTCCGTCCCGTCTCGTCTCGTCTAATTTCACATGGCAGCGGGGGCATTTATGTATTACAGACATTTTCAAGTTAAAGTTCTTTTTACATAACTGCGTCATGTAGGCACTTCAGAAAAACGAAGTTATTGTCACTTCTTTTTACTCGATAAATCCTTACATACTGTGACCTGGAGCATTGGAAAAATGATGTAAGGCATAGCTCTAGAACATTCGGAAGAATTTATGGTAAATTATGAAGTTTATAGCGTTCTCTGAGTAGATTTGTTAGTAATGTCAGACCAAAAGATAAACATAACTACATTGATATTGTACAAAACATTCATCAATGATTATATTTCTTTTTGTCAACAGCATCTTTCACCAGGAACTCTCAGAGAAGACAGGAATTTCATTTCGATTCTTGCAACAACACTAGTGATGTGGCTACTTTGCAACAAACATACATTGACAATCTACGAAAGTCTCCCTATTCGTACTTTTGCAATGCGTTCATCGACCTGTGTTCTCCATTGAACGTTGATGTCTTCTGTTAGAATGATATTAGATAAAAATAAATCATTACTGTCCCAAAGAGATAAATGAGTATTGCTATGCATAATGATTAACATATTTCGCAACAAATGTGTTCAACAATTGTTGTCAAAAGAGTGTGAAGGCATATTTACATAATGCAGTGTTACAAATATGAAATATATTTTAAATAATACAGAATAGAAATTGATGAAATACATTTAGTATTGGCTATATACATTACAAACATGGCTCAAAGACAGGTACAACACGTGGTTGTGACTACTGACATTATGAATCAACATGCTGAACGAGATAAAACAAAGTACTT
>JAULCA010042219.1:4361-18042 GCA_032360845.1 Crassadoma gigantea
TAAACTGCATGTTTAGAAATTTAAAAAATCATGATAAATCATCTGAAAATACTGTTCAAAGTTTTAAATTGGTGAGGCATGGAAATGTAGATAATGAATATTGTGAACAATCTGCTAAGTTTACCACGCTTTCATTGACAGATGAATGGTTGATTGTGAAGGAATGATAAACTGTAACAATTTTCTGATCTTTTTCAGTTCAACTTTGTGGGTCGAATATTGGGACCAAGGGGGATGACAGCAAAAGAGCTGGAACAGTTCACAGGGTGCAAAATAATGGTCCGAGGCAAGGGATCAATGCGAGATAAAAAGAAGGTGAATACTAACGTATGTAGTGATTGTACTATGCATTGTAACTATAGACAAGTATCTGAATTCGATTATAGTATTGTAGCTCTATGGACAGTTGTCTGAACCAGTTTATATTAATGTATTGTAACTATGGACAGTTGTCTGAACCCGTTTATATTAATGTATTCTAACTATAGACAAGTTTCTAAACCTGTTTGTAGTTACAGTATGAACAGGCATCCTCTCAAATTGACAAAAATAACAACATCTGTAAATTGTGTTGAGAGGATGTCTGACCTAAGAACACTGATTTTAAGTCTGTGTATGATCCCAATGCTAGCCATCTGGTCCCCATCCACTTCTGTATGGCACAAGACAACTACACATCACACAAAGTAAGACAAGGATAATAAAATAAACGCAATTACCCCCAAAAATTGGAAGCACATTGGTAAGGGGCTGGTCATGCACCATGCCATTGATTGTGTTGGTACAAGTAATATAATGGTTCCGTCCTTGTACCTGTAGGTCAGGGTTG
This sequence comes from Crassadoma gigantea, assembly GCA_032360845.1. Classification (NCBI taxonomy): domain Eukaryota; kingdom Metazoa; phylum Mollusca; class Bivalvia; order Pectinida; family Pectinidae; genus Crassadoma; species Crassadoma gigantea. The sequence goes on from JAULCA010042219.1 coordinate 5,191, forward strand.
TAGGTAACGAGTAACACGTTGCTGTGTATCTAACCTCCCAAAGTACCGTCTTAGGTAGGGAATAGGAACGCTTGAATAGCTGTCTTTTCATGCAGATGTCCTCAGAAATACTTTATTTATCAACAAGGAATGGTTTGGCAGATTCTTCCTGGTGATCAAGAAAATGAAACAAATGCATAACATCATGTGTGGGAAAATAACGTGTTTAAGGTACATAGGGTTTCATCTTTATAGCAGGCCATAAAACAATTGACTACAGAAGAATTGAAATAAGTAGAATACCACATAAAGGCTGTTTGGTAGTTGAGGAGGTACAACATTTTAGTGCTTGACACTTACCACAGAGGAAAACACTAAGTTAAATAGGAAGTCAGGTGCATGACGCACAGGGAGGGGACTCCCACTCCGGAGCGGGGACAGACCCAGCACTGTCCTCAGTCACAACACACCACATTTTAGAGGGTAATTTAGTAAGTAATTTAACAACATAAAGACAACCCCATGAAAACTTTTGTTCTCACAAAATAAAATTTCCAAGCCCCACCCATAGACTCCCTTGTTAATGGCCAAAATATTCATGTTAGTTATTCATCAAAAAATGTCTTTCTGAAGTTTTATCAATGTCTAACTCTTAAGTTGGGTCCCTCTCTATTGAAAAATCATGGACCTGCAACTGAAGGATGTATCCCCCAAGAACAGTCTAGTTTTGGGGATAATGCCACATCAATCAGTATGTTAAGGTCACCAAGTAGGGTGGCGTTGACCCAAACCCTTAGTATTACATGTTTTGGTAGCAAGAAATACTATTTATAGAATTATGTACAACTCTAGCTGAAACGTTACAGAGTTGGTGACTGCATAGTACAAATATACAAACCAGCTGTTAGTCGGTGAAAGCCCCCACATTGGTTACTGGATGATATTAGAGGCTGGATGATAACCTATCTTTAACAGATTAGCTATGAAGAGAGACATAAAGGATGTATATATTTTACACTATCATGGGTTATACTAAACCTGTTGAATTATTCCATGTGTCCTGGAACTTTTTCATTGAGACTAGAGATACAGCAGCTGCATGGCAGATGGAATTTCAAGTAAATTTCACAAGGTTACAACATGAGAGTCATGCATGTAGCCAATGTGTAGGTGTAGAATGTGTTAAAAACATTGCAAGCAATGGTATCAGGCAAATGGGAAGGCAGAAATTTTAGGTAAATGGAAAGCAGACTTTTGATTGAAATGTTGTTGAGGATAGAAGGATTGGTTAGTGGTGTGGGTTGGTTGTGATTAGGGTTGAGAGATATGTACTCAAGTCATTACTGGTCATGATTAGTGACACCGAGAGAGGTCAGATCATCACACATACTTACCATTGTTATATGTAATACAACAGGAGGATGATACTGTAGGGCACATCCTTGTGTTCACCTCGAATAGGGGTACATAAACAAACCGAGAAGCCACACACCAGCACACATGTGTTGTCTGTACTGCCAGTTTCTTTCAGTGCAGCGATAGGCGAATTTTACAATATACAGAACCTAGCATATATACGAGATGCATGGATAGCTCTGATTGACTTATCTAGTTTATAGGCCGATTGGGTTCTTTTTACATACAATTATTTCGATCGAAGTATTCCCATCAGGGAATCACTTATCTGAAAACAGTTGTACTGTCAGAATTTTGTGTAAAATGTATAGAAATCTGTATTGAAATGTTAACAAGGTCTTCAGGATGCATACACTGTATGTATAGATAAGTATTAGAGAACAGATTTGTTGGAGTCTAGCCAACAATGAAGATGACCCTTAGCAAGTTTGTTCTGATAAGAACCAGATTCTTTAAAAATATATATATCTTTGTAGATATGTGAAGATCAAAAGCAGATTGTGGTTTTTAGTTCAACCTATAAGTTTTTGATCTGTAGATCTGTTTCACCAATGTTAAAAGCAGAATTTTGAGTTCTGACAGTAAGTCTAAAATTTGTAGATGTCTGGATATATAAAAAACAGATAGGGTTTGAGTTCTACAAGTAAATTTAGGATTTATGGATGTAAAAAACAGATTAGAGTTTTACTGCTTAATTTCGGAATTATGGATGTGAAAAACAGAGATTTAAGTTCTACAATTAAATAAAGGATATATGGATGTAAAAAAACAGAAGATTGAGGTTCTACTTTTAAGCTTAGGATTTGTTTATCTGTACCAATATCAGAAATAGGTTTTAGTTCTGCCAGTCTAGGATTTGTAGATAGAGGTTGGGATTTACCTGTAAGGTGAGGACAAGGATTTGCATTGCTAATGATAGTTTCATTTTGATTTTGCTTGTGTCAAGGTTCAGTCCTCTATAAATGTATAATTATTCAGGTTAATGACAGTTCCATATATAGTCTTCTGGCAGTACAAGACTACAAGTGTCCTATCAGTTTGATGATATATGGTCCTGTATATCTTATTAATAAGTGAACCACCTCAGTCTGATACAATAAATATATATTCGTACATACTTGCCACTTATCACTGATGTATTTAATGGATGAAAGAATAGTGTGATTGACATGGATTACAAGTAACTTGGTATTTCCAAATCACATATGCACATTATAAAACATAATGTTAAACATCAGTGAAATCTTATATCGATATGTCATTCATTCAATTTATAGATAATCAAATCTGTGTGGCATTAAAATTTCAAATCCTTATTACTGAGACAGGCTTGTGTTAGTATTTTGTGTGACCCAATTATTTTTGTGTTAATGTTGTGAAAGTCATTCCTTGGTTAAATTTATGATCAAATTTAAATGTTAAAGTATACATGGAAGGATATATATTTACTAGTAAACAAAAACTAAATTTTAATGTCTGCCTAATAGCATTAAATGTCATTTCTATCATATGTCATTTGGCCGTTTGATGTCATAATGTCTGATGAAGGATATCTAATCAAGTCAGTAATTAAGACTGATGACAGAAGTGTTATATGACCTGTCAGCTTAGTGGTAGCCCAGGATCAACTCTGTGTTGTCAGTCGGGTCCTTACCACCAACTCATAAAAACAGTTTTATAAATGAATGTTCCCACATAAAAATTTAAATATCTATGAAACATCTTGCAAAAAAAAAAGGAAGTCAATCTTACAGTGTGTGCACTTGAAGGTTTATCTGCACACTTCCTGATTCATAATAAATGTGTTGGTTTTAATTACAGTACATCCTAATTTTATATAACAGATCATCAATAAGCTATTACATTTAGTCTATTCAGTAGAAAATAAATATATGATAACTAAGTGAATCTTTTATAGCCCAACCATTTATAGCCCAACCATTTCACTGTAATTGAAAGTACCATTTTAACATTCAGGAAATCTTCTTAGTATTTATTTTGAGATCTGTTTGAATTGAAGTTTATGTTTGTCTTATTTTTTAGCATGTGTCATTTCAGGAGGAACAAAACAGAGGCAAAGCCAACTGGGAACACTTAAACGAAGAATTACATGTACTGATCACAGTAGAAGATGCCAGGCAGAGGGCAGAGGTCAAAATGGCCAAGGCCATTGAAGAGGTGAAGAAACTACTGGTGCCTGCGGTAAGTTGGAATACAGTTGTGGAGAAGGGAAAGCCTCAGTTTTTGAGTGTGGATGGTTCAAGATGAGTAAAGATCATTTGAGTAACTATGTTATAGGTTAAACAAAATGTTATATCAATTTATGTCGAAAATGTACATAAACTCTCTGTTTACCGCTTGATTGAAATCAAATTCTGTAAACTTAAAAAAAGTGAAATGTCAGAATAAGAACCTGTCTTTGGTTGTAAATAAAGCACATTTCCTGTTTCTGTATTCACGGTACATGTAAAGCGTTATGAGGTTTAGAATTAGATCCAGGTACGTATTCAGTCTAGCTCAGGTGTCAACATTAGCATTTTAAAGCCATAAACAGGTAATGATAATTTTGCCGGCCTAAATTGTCCATGAATTTCAATTTGTAATAAATGTTATATGTTATAAAAGTAAAAAGTAGTCCTTAAACATGAAAAGAGAGGAATAACAAGCATATTTGATTTTATCCCACAACCAATAATACCTTCAGAAGTGCAGGTATATTACCTTTAGGACCAAGTTAAAGGCTTAAGAAATGTGTGGATATTTTTGTGTTTATGTCTGTAGCTCGTTAAATGAAACTCTTTACATTGGAGACCATCAAAGATGAATTCAGATAGTGCCGTTATGCATTGCTATATTCCACATCAAGTCTGTAACTGGACACTTCTGGCCGGTGTTAGATTTCAGTAATAGGCAAACATTTGATAAATCATAGCAGAAAAAGTGTAAAAGGAAGTTTGTGCATGATCAAATTTCCCCCTTTTTTAGACAGGAATATGATCTTTATGGTTAGTTCTAAAATAGATCGCTGAACGAGTTAACAATCAGATTACAGGTAAAAAAAAATAACCTAGTGTATAATTTATAAGTCGAGTTGTTAATGATAAATGTTGACCATGGAAATGTGTACAGGTAAGACTTGTGTTATCTGCATAATATTGTAAACCTTTATAGTTCTTATGGCTGACTTTCAGAGAAGTTTCTTCCTTATTTAATTCCCCTTTTATAAATTAATATGACTTCTAGGAAAAAGTCTTTTTCCCAATCTCTGTCAAATAAAAATTTTAAAAAAATTTAAAGGGAATATCACAACCTTATCCTTACTCCAGGAGAGATATCGCTAAATTGTGCCTGTAATGTTGAGTGGATCTGCCCAGCTTAGTTGCGTGTCCCTTTACAAAAACACTTGTTCCGTAAGAACGTATTTATTCTGTCATTACCTGGCCCTCAAAGAGAATTTCTCTTGTTGTGAAAAGTTGTCTGGTATTTCCACAAGCTTAGCTAATTTGTTGGGTTTAGGAATTCTCTATGCCACTAGTTTGTATAGGAGCTTCTGTGAAATCATAATACTTTGTATTGTATAGTGTAATGTCATCATACAAATACTCGCTGAATTGATCCTAAAATAGAAAAAAAAAACGCTGTTAGCAGTGAAGCCTATCCTACCCATACAATACTTGGAAATATTTCAAACTTCACGTAAACCATCCCTCATCCTTTGTCAAGATGCCAATAACATAATTTTTGGAATATTGAAAAAAAATCCTTTATTAATATTCTTGCATGACTGCTTGGTTTTTTTTTGGCTATATATAACAAATTTGGTTCAATGTAGTGCCAAATTCACGATTGTTTTCATTATTTTCAAGGACAATTTATTTATACATAAAGATTTCAACATATTCCAATGGGGGAAAAGTAATATTTCACGATGCCTTAGAGTTTATAACTTTGACTCAGTTTTGTCATTTATTATATTGAGATGGGAAAAAATTGGCAAGAATATGAAACATGGATATGATAAACATCTGTTCAGTAAGAGTATCATAAACATGCATCCTAATGGTATTATTAGTGGTTACTGCTAGACCCCACCTTTAAAAGCTCAAGAGCTCAGGTTTAATTAAGTTAACTCATCTCTTCTGTTACTCAGAAATCATTGGTTTTATTTTAACAATCATTTTATCTAATATTGTTAGTTTCCACTACAAGTATGTCTGTGTACATTTATAAAAGTCCTACCACAGTTGAGACAGGAATATCAATGTGCAAGTATTAAAAACCAGACCTTCTTGGACCAAGATTAACACCGAAGTATTGAAATGTGCAGCTGCGAGTCTTTATATCTGTGTTCCAAAACAAATTGCTTGTCACAAACATTTATGCATTTCCACAAAACAGTAATTCTGCTGTAGATACATAGCAGGGCATGGTGGATTTAAGTTGGGGCTCCCACATATATATAATCAGTACACTGAGCTGGAGATAAGGCCTGGTGAAAACTGAAACATGATCCTTTCAGCTCCTGTGTTAGTTCATCTTTAGGAAACCTAGCAGTGGCACAGCTTTCAAGCTGAGTTAATTTATTTGCCCCTCTGCCAGTTTTTGTATGGGCTGCTGGCTAGGGCCACAGAGAATAGGTATTGTTTCCTTCAGTGCCCTTTGTCATGTTCTGTACTGTTAGTACCAAGCACAGCTACCATCACTCCTATAGCAATATCTAGGACCAAGGTAGCAGTTTTGTAAGCATTTACTTGATTGGTTCTGACAATATTTTGAGTATCTGTGTGCCTCTCTGGCCAGTGCCCCACAATTTGCCCTGTTTCAGTGCGATGTTAGAGATAGTAGAACCACGAGGAGCTCTCTCATGTGAACACTTCTAAACACAGAAGCTGTTTTATATCTTTATCTTGTCAGTCTCAATTGGGAAAATCATTAAATGGCCTAGTCTTAGAACTTTGTGGATTAGGAATAATTTTGTGTATGGAGAGACATAAAATACAGACAGAATCTTGCAGACGGTTCTATTTTAGACTGACTAGCTGGCACACTACATGGGATAGAAGTTGGGAGTATTTCATTTTGTCATGGAAAGTCTGAAAGTAATAACATATTTATAGAGGAATTAGATACACAGCAAGTCATTCACATATATCTTGTAAAAACATCTGAAACAATTTTAAGATTTGAAATTGAATTTGTTGGCTAGGAGGCAATTTTGCAATTAAATTTAACAGTTTCAATTTTTATCAATAAAAGATGTATGCATATGAATGTTTGATGTTGATACTGCGGGACTTCAGTGGAAACAGTTTCAGTGATATTTCTAAGATTGCATTTGTTTTGTAAGTAATTTCAACTGTATAAATAGATTATTAAAAAACACCCGCTATATTAGATTTTGAATGAAATGAGAATATTTGAAGAACCATTCAAACTTGATTTCTAAGGTTATTGTCATAAGTGCTTTCATTTATACAGGAAATTTAGAAAATATTTGAAGAGGCTGTTACTTCAATATAGGAAATAAAATTAACAATGTAACTTTCTTAAGGAGATCTTTTATGACTGATTATCAAACATGTCATATATTTTAAATGAATATCTTGGTGAAGGCTTCATGTCAAGGTTACAGAGATGTGAGTGTTCATGTTCAGACAGAGATATGTTAGTACAGGTATTTAGAACTATTACACTAGTACTTAGTCTTACCACTGATACACGTAAGTAGAAGTAGTTCTACAACTCTATACATTAGCATTATTTAAAATAAATACTGGAAGTATAGAGAAAAACAAGGGCGCTATATTTGTGTAGGATAAACTTTAGGATTGGAGTTCCCATTGTAAGGTGTACCTGTGGTCTCGGAGGTGTTTATACACAACCTATTATACTGGTCTCTATACCAGAGAACAACCAATTATGGTATCAGCCCAGCCATTCAGCCACGTAGCTTAAGGCCCGCATGAATAAACCCATACAAGTTTTCTTTACAAACACCAAAAATATTCAGCCCCCAGTGACTGTTGATCTGTTGAGGGGAATTGTTGCAATACTTTGTTGCTCAATTTTCATAATTCGAGGCCTGTGGCAGAAAGTGTTCAACGTGGCAGAGATAATGATGACCTACCTATGTCTAGTAATCGCTTCACTGCCTTATTTATTACCTTTACACCATAACACAGGAAGCACCCAACAAATGACTTTGAATTTAACTGAGAAATAGCTAAGGTTTTAAATTTTGTAATTGAGATGATATCTTTCTGGAATTTATAAACTAAGGCTGTATAGAACAAAACGATCAGCTTTGTTAAAGTTTGCAATAGTTACCAATGATCTATTTGTCTTGGTACCGTTTTCAACAAGACATATAAGCAATTTCTAAGTTTGCTGCTATGGTGAGATCAAGCATACACGGACATTCACATTAAGTTCATAAATAATGAAGTTCTCTGAAACAGGAGATCCATTTCAACTGAAGGAAATTTTATCTTTCAAATCTATTTCAGGCAGGATTAGGTTTTATTTTTTGTGTGTGTTTCCATGGGAAGGAATAGAAATGCTATAATTTTATGTATTGCTGTGTTAGTTTAGTTAGCGATCCTCTCTCGGCACATATGTACAGATGCAGCTTCGAGTTTGCTTTTCTGTCTCAAATCCAAATAATGTCTAGACCAGAGATGTCCTTATATAGTATTACTCAATAATAGGATGCCAGGGGTTGACTCCAGTACAGGTTACATACAACAATCTCAACATTCCTTGATTAATTACAAATAATTGGAGAGAAAACTTGTAAGCAAGTTTCCATTAGCTGTAGACGACCCATTCATATGTAATACTCAGTGATTGATTGAATTCTGGTGGTGGATAGTGTTTGTACTACTGAAGTTCTAGCCCTGTACTGATTGCTTCCATGCACAAAATTGAGATCCCAAGCAAGTATAATTATTTGTGTAGAATTTGAAATTAAGTTTTTAGTAGATATCTTAATGCTTAACTTTGGGAGTAATTCTCTATGTACTGATCATTACAGAAAGTTTTCTCGCATATCTTGTTTAGAAGTCATTAAGATAAATACACCATGTAACCTTCAATTAAAAATACAATCATCTAGGTGTAGCCTGTTTGTGGTATTAACTTGCATGTGATTTTGGTGTAGATATTGACTACAAATAGATTTCAAGGTTACTGGCAATAATGTCTATTGCAGTAGATGTTTGTAAAGGTAGCACAAGCTGGTGAGGGCCACTGGGAGTGGGGGAAGGGGGGCTTTAGTACAAGGTGCAGTACTGGAGGATACACACTAAAGCTCATTATTATTTAAAGATGTTGAAACACTGTTATTTCTGTGTTACAGCTGCTATTCCCAGCCACAAGTATGTTCTCTGGCTGAACTGCAATATCCGTACATGTGTATTTGTTACATCTCTACATAGTTATTCCAAGATTTAAAAAAAAATTACTACAATGCTGAGGTGGCAACTTTGGCATTAAATATAAATTTACTAGGTACAGCATATTTCGCATTCAAATAAAAACTGCCACCATTTGGTACATGTCATATCCGTACATTTAATATAACCAGTAATTAATGATGCCCTGGTTACATAAAACTGTTGCTATGGTTAGAGGCATATACAATTTGGAAAGATCCTCACAAAATTTTTCTTGTTAGAATATTGTACAACACACTTCTTCAGGGTTACAACCAAGTTTCAACGGAAAATTGCATTAACAAGGGAGGTAAATTTGTGTGCTTTAACCCATGATGTGAATGCCATATATTTTTACAGGCTGAAGGAGAAGATGATTTGAAGAAAATGCAATTGATGGAACTTGCTATTTTGAATGGAACTTACAGAGACTCAAAACTTGTTGCTCCCCCCGGGTTCTCACCCGCAGGGCTTGCCCGTAAGTTTATTTTCACCCCCTGATCGCCATGACGACTAACCAGTGACGAACAGGGTGGTTTTTCTTGACCATTAACAATTTGATGTTTGACTGGTGTTGTTAATTTTTTGCAGCCGGATGGCGAGGATGACTTAAAGAAACGCCAACTTATGGAGTTAGCTATCATAAATGGCACATACCGTGACACTTCTAAACCCTCACCTTCATCGAACTCCCAAACATCAACGACTCGTAAGTCACGGTGACCATATACCAGCAGCCAACCCTATCTATGCCAGTGTGCGGTGTTTAGCTTTCCTCTATTTTTTTTGTACCTGTATTGCTACATCTTTTATTTATCTTTGCATCCTTTTGGCAAGAGGAATTTTAATATCCACACCCGTTTTATTATTTCTTTGTCATTTACTCTGTGGTTGAGTGGTAGATGCATGAAACCCACCCTTGCTTACACGGGGTAGATTGGACGAGACTTCCCAGTGTGGGGACCATATAGTGCTGCTTCCAGTATAGATGTAGTGGGTTTGTTGTCTCACAGCTTATCATCATCATCTTCATCCTTCTCCTCATGATCATCATCTCTCCTCACCTCTCCCAGTAACGATCACTTCACTTGTCCATTTTCAATCAGTGCTCTGATTCTGTCACTTCCTAAAACCTGGTAATTTTAGAATTCTTAATGTTTTTTTTTTATATGTATTCATATATATATATATCTCTGCTAACATGGAGTGTAGAACTTTATCTTTTAAGGTGTTCCAACTAGACTAGACAGCTTTGTTAACATGTTTTGAACAAACTGCACTGAAGTTTTAATATCCTGCACATATTGTAAACAAGATGAATCATTGTGAACTTGTTTTTATTTACGCTGTTTTTCTTCAAGTATGAACAAATTAAGTTAAAACAAACCTGAGAAATTCCAGATAGTAATGTGCAGATATATGTTTCTAGTTATTTTCATTTTAGTCAGAAAAGTGTGTAATTGTTTCCAAAACTTAGACCCGTACAAATGATTCTCAAGGCACCAGGAGTTGCACAACTGTTTTCTTGTTTTATCATATATACCCTCTCCAAATCTTCGATACCTTCCATGTCTTATACCTACAAAATATCATTAGGTTAGCACTGTACAAAATACTTGTTAAGGCTGATCCTAGTTAAAATCCATGAAATTTTTTAAAGAAGCATTGCATCAATACCCATATTTCTGCTGTGGGAGTTTTGACTGAGCACCAAACTATTATTCACCATTTCCGTAATTAAGGTACCATTCCATCTGCATGTGGTTGTGTTGGAGGGATCTAAAGGCCGGGCCCTAGAATGCATGGGTGAAATGGCTGAATTTTCTTACAGTACTGGAACGGTTTTTTATGCATGATTTTTTTTTGAGCCGGATGAAATCCACACATCTTTGACCTGCTGTCTTGGAACAGATTTTGTTTGCTTTACTTATTTTGTATTTATTACACATAATTTGATGTATTTAGCTAATCAGACCACAAAGCTACCTACATCAGCTTCACCTTTTCTTTTTTATTCGTACTAATCAAAATGCTTCCATTCAAATAAGTTAGTTTTGCTTGATGTTTGATGTTCGTGCCTAGCCACCCACATTGAAGTCTTGAGTTATTTAGTTCTAATTAGTAAAAGCTCCGCAAGAAATAATTTCACTAAAGACTCTTAAATAACTGGTATGTTTTTGAGTAAAATAAATGTTTCCTTAAATATCGATTCCATAAAATCCAATTTTCACATGAAAATTTTATAGATCTTCAAAGAATGGAGATTAAATCAAGGAGAGGTGAAAAACTGAAGTAGCTTTTGTGGAATCTGTTTTCTTATTCTTCAGGTCTTAGGAAAATTATTTATGTTTGTCTTTGGAGATTTCTGTCTTAACTTAATATTCATGTATAAATTAAATGTTCCCATAACATTATGGCTATCTTTTAAAAGTGGATTTACACAATGATTCTTTATGGAGATTGATGTAAGATATAAAGAGCAAACTATAATTCTGTTGGAATCTCCATATTTCTTCAAATCCAAAACTATTCTCTGATATGTAGAGTTGAAACAAAAAAGAAAGCAACGTTTTTAAGCAAGTTTGATTGATAGAAAAGAAACAGTTCCTATATCCATATGAACAATGTTAAATACATACATGTATATCTTTACAGAAATAGCTGATACTTAAGTCTGGAAATGGGAGGGGGGGATAGATTTTGGTTTGGCATCACTAGAGTACTAACCTTGGTTTACATTTGTGTTGATGAAATGGCTTGTAATATTTGTGCCACGTATGTGTGTGACTGATGGTGCAGCAAATTTCTGTTGACAAGTATGGACACACATTTTCAATGACCCTATACCGACCCCTTTATACTGGACCGGTAGAATTTAATAAGAATTCTTTGTTTGACCAATTTTTGCCTTTTCACTTTTAAGCTGGTATGAAAAGACCCTGGGATCTTGCAAATATTCAAGGTGTAGGATTAGGAAGCCTAACTCCACCGTCGATGGGACACGGAGGTTGGTTTATCAAAACTATCCAATCACAAGACCTCATCCTCTCTCTAATTTCTCTTATTTCTAACAGGCATTCCTGTTGGTTAAATTTAAATATTCAAAATATATTTCAGTCAAAGTTTCATATTATATTGAATAATTGATTTGAATGTAAGCAGACATATATATCAGCAAATTGAAAATGTGTACCCATTCATTGTTAACAGTTTGTACAACAAGGTATGAAGCTGTCATGTTATAAGTATTTTCTTAATCTTTTTTCTGATGTCAGATTTGGTTATTATATTTTAACATTTACTTTTGGAGATGATATACAGATAAGTTGGTGTTGTATGAATGCAGATCGAATTCTGCATTGTACTAACTTGTTCCTTCTTTTGTATTTTACTTACAGAAGCACCAAGGCTTATCACCACAGCACAACAGTTATCACACATTCCCAATCTACGCACGCAAACACCACAAGGTGCCCCCATCATCTTGACACCGAGGATCCCGACGAGTCAGGCTGGTTTAATGAACGGTCCCCCACCACTGGTGTCACCAACAGAGGCCGCCACAGGTCTGGTGTATAATCCATACGAGTACAGTCCCTACTCCGCAGCCGCCTTTCACCAAGCAGCGGCGCTCATTGAATATCCCTCCTCGTTTGACCAAGCCAACATTGGTATGTTTCCCATAGTGCGATAGATCTTGTCATCCAGTACTGGCTTATCAACTAGGGAAATCATTTTATGAATTGCACAATCATTGTTTTGTCAATATATATATATGTTGATATTTTTTCTCATTTTTTTCATTTACATGGAATGCTATTTTTATCACATGAATTAAAATTAAATGAAATCCACCTGATTTTAAAGAAACCATATATAGGGCTGTTCCAGATAAGAGTTTAGGGAGGGGTTAAATGGAGTCAGCAATAAATGATGATATAAGGGTGACGGGGGGGGGGGTCTGAAGGAATTGTTAATGTTTATATTGTTGGCCCGATTGGGGGGGGGGGGGGGGGGGGGTTTT
>JAULCA010042219.1:18052-31313 GCA_032360845.1 Crassadoma gigantea
CCCCCCCCCCCCCCCCCCCCCCCCCCCCCCCCCCCCCCCCCCCGCCCCCCCAGTAGTGGTGGTGGAGTGTATTTTACAACAGTGCTTTCTTCCAACCCACCCCATATTTTTTCTGGAATAGCCCTGAAGTGCGTAGTTAGATTATGTGGCCATTTTATTATTTTATTCATATACACTTGATTTTAAAAAAAATGAACTCTTAAATTTATTTACACCAACTTATAATCCCTCATGTTTGTAAATTATGTAAAAAAAATTCCCTCAATTTACTTTTGGAATTTATTCCCATATTTTACACAAATTTATGTTTTTGTTCACACAATGTAATTCCTTGACATTCCATAGTTACTTGTGTTAGATTGTGTAAATATCACCTGTGTCTTCTGTAAACAAAATATTACTCAGTAATTTTTTTCTTTGCATCGGTTACTAGATTTTAGTCCCATATATACAGAACAGTTGTAAGTTTAAACATGTTATTGGTCCTCTACATATGTAATGTAGAATTCTTTTCCACTTTACATGCAAATCAATGTGTAGGACAGACATGGTATGTATAATATACCCAAAGCAAAAGTCCCACAAAGAGAGAATATCAAAAATAATTTACATATTTTGTAGTTAAAATAATGCTTTCTTCTGTTTAAATGCTTCTTAATTCTTCACCATATCCTAAGTCAACTTGTCCTAACTCATGTTACTTTGTGGATAAGACTACAAATACTATCTGAACTGTTAAACATTTTGTCAAATAAGTTAAAAAAAGAAATCTTTAAAGTCATTATGATAAATTTGCTGATACACTTCTTAAACAAGTGTTAATTAATTCATGTTCACTTACTAACGGAATATGATGTGCATTCCATATGGAATCACATAAAGATCTTTAACAGTAAATTGTTCAAAAAAAGTCGAAATTCTGTGATCCTGTAATAGAGTAACTTTAAAGGAAGAAAGTCGAAATTCTGTGATTCTGCCATTCAAGCATTCCATTTATATTCCTTTGAAAAGGAATGCTGAAATATTTGTATATAAAATACTAGCAGTAACAAACAGATGTACTAGAGGTGTAATCCCCTTATTTATCTGACCCTTCTTACCAGTGGAGATCAGTTGACTTCAAGGATAATATATGTAATCACTCGTTTAAGTTATAGTTTCACATTTATCCTCTGTGATGATCATACCGGTTCACCTACCAACCTACGCATAATCTGTTTTTCTCCCCACAGGCAAAGCATAACCAGTCCAAACTGGAGTGGCCAAATCTAGACATAAACATGCATCCCTATGCTTTGTAAAGTGGAGGTAGACTTCTCTGTAGACATTTCACTTGTGTGCCTCTACTTTCACCATTTAATAGTTTTTTGTTGGAAATAAACAAAACATAATTTTCATTTGTTTCTTAAAATAATCTTACGTTTGGTGATGGATTTACACGTAAAAATCAAAATAAAAAACAACCCCAAACCAAGTACTTCGTAATATATATTTGATTTAATCTAGTTGTGTTTGCTTTTGTCAAAATATTTCCCATGAGTTAAAGCACTCTTTAAGAATTGTTAATAATCCAATAATATGTATTAATTTCAGCTTGCGTTTTTCTTGGTCGAATGTTTTTCGATCTTTTTTGTCGTGACATCTCCTGGTTATAACAGCACTAGATAGTCGGATTAGATGTATAGCTAAGAAAAAGTTTGGATTTTTTGTTAATTCCAAGTTTGCAACTTTAATAATAATTTATAATATATTTTTCAATTTTATTTGTACGAAACTTTTTTATATAATGAAAAAAGTTAATCCTATTTTTTAACTAATTGATTAACCTCACGATCTAACAGTTTAAATTAACACCAAGTATTTTATAAGATTCAAAAAAGTTTATTATTCCCAGCATATATAAATGTGCTGAAATTTGCTTTAATATGAACCAGTTGTCTTTCACGCTGAAAGTTAGAGTATGGTACATTATACAGGCCATAGCATGGTATTGTTGATGTTGAACATTGTTACGTTAGATGAACCAGGAGGTGTGGTGGACTGGTGCCATTCGACTTCAATGATAGTGTTTGCTTTCTGTCCTTTCATATACCTCTCTTTAATTCTTAACACAATAGGGATTTGGATGTTAACTTTCACACACGGAGGCGTTACAGAAATATATCCCTTTGGTAACGGATTAAACGGAAAACCTCACATCATGTAACAGTAACATTTTCCTCTTAATCTCCTGCTAATTATATAATTTGGCGTATGCCATTTCTGTAAGCTTGGCATGAGTAACAACAGCTGAATGAAAACTATAGGAATACGCTGCATTATCAAGTACTGCCTTAAACTGTCGGTCTGCATTGGACACAGAAGTGACGGAAGGTCAGATAATCCAGGTTCTTCAATCCAACTAAAGCAAAAGTGGTCACAAATTGTATATCTGCCTCTCAAATTAATTGACCTGATGTCTGAGCAGGTGCTTTCACAGTGTATTCATTATTCACATGATATTTTATAACAAGGCTTCAGACACATTTCATGCTTCATCTACTGCTGTAGCATAAGTATGTTCTACACCTGTGCTAAATCAACACTCTGCCTGTATTGTTTCATTAAGCTGTCAGTAACTCAAGTTCAAAATGGAAAAATTGCATCCTGATCCCAGCATTATTTGTATCATACTTAACAGAAATTAAACAGTTTAAGCATCTTAAATGATTATATTTCGTCTTAAATAATAATCTTTTTAGATTGGTATTCAAACCAGTATTATAGTGAATACAAGATTGTAAGTAACAAACCAATTACTGAAATATTTATAACTTAAGCCCACAAGACAAAGTGCCAAAGATTTCATATAAGTAGAATTAACTTAGAAGAATTAACCTAGTTCAATTTTATGGCTTTGACCTACTGTTACTCATTCTACAGCCTATTTACTAAGGCAGGTCAGAGGTCAAACCTTCGAGAGGATTTGTGAATGAAAGCAAACATTATCAGCAAAGTCAAAATCATTGACCACTGAGAGGGAAACTCTCTTTATGCATATTTTTTTTTTCTGCATTTGTCAAGGCCAATATCTAAATGTCTTGGGATATTGTAGGTGCAGTGCCTAAAATGAGGAGAACGCTTGAGGGAATGAGAGCCCACCCTTACGCAAGGGTTTCTCTTCCATAAATTTGGAAGGTTAGTCCCAATTATTACTTATATTTTATTTGAGATGTTTTGCCCTAGTGGAGTTCCATTTCTTTTCAAAGGCCATGGTTAACAGTGATGTGAACAAAAGAAATCCACTTTGTATTTTAATTTACCTGGCACAAAACTTCTTCACATCTTTACATGGTCTTAACATCCTTTCTCCAGAAATTTGTGTTGAAGTAAATCAAGTTTGATATGAAGTTAGTGCCATTTTGTATTTTGAAAAATACAAGAACCATTTCTTTTGTTTTCATCAGGTGTTGTGTTGAACCATTGCCATTGACAAATGCTCTGTATATGTTATATATATATATACATATGTGCTCGTTTTATACCTTTGATCAAAGTTATTTATATTTTACATGAGAACAAAAATCAAATTTTACCTATCCAACATTTTGGATAGTTGTGCATAATACTTTTATTTAAGTTTTATATTTGATGTGCCTTAAAGGCAGGTGTTTTCCCTGTAGAGCTGATGTAAAACGACCGTACCGTATCGTCTCATCACAGCTACATAAAATGTAATACAGATAGTGTTGTTGGCAAACAGTACTGATATAGGATGGCCATTAGTTGGTGAGGGTCACAGTTTTAGAAATATTTTCCATGTCCCATTCGTCTCCCTTCATGCCCACATAAAATTTCAGAATTTTTCGTCTGTTTAGTGTTGTTTTTTTTTTTTTTTTAAGATGAATTTGTTAGATTTCATTGAGTTATATACATATTTATTTTACAGTAATTGATTTTAAACGCAAAAACTAGAAGCAATACTCAGGATGTTATGTTTGATTTACATGGTATTTCCTCGTTTTGTTAGCTTGTGAGTGTTATACGACGATCAAATTTTTAAAAAGTGAGAGAAAAACTACTGCAAAATTCATGAAGATTTGCAAGATTAATTTTGCCAGAATCATCTTTTATATGCAATTTTCATACAATATGTTCATTATTTTTAAAAGCCAAGTTTCATTTTTTATTTGGGTTTATTTACCTGACAGATAAACCTATCAATATTTATTTCCAACCTGTAAAGAGAAATAAGTGAGATTTCAATAGGAAGTACGTACAAGAAATGGCTTAATATCTTGATATAAATTAAAAAAACATTTGAAGTCATTGCTCAAGTTTCATACATAGTATAGTTGGTGTTTGACGGAACTCCTTACCCAGCAGATAGTCCCCATACTGGTGACAGCAATAGCAAGGGTTTTCTACGGACATCTTGTTATCTTTCTTATAAAAGTGTTCTTAAATTTGTTCAGCCATTCAAAATACAGTAGAAAGGTCAAATTAGATTTGATTCTTCAAGGTTTTTCTATACTCATAGAATAATATTTACAAAATGTTTCAAAGCAAATATGGAGTATGATATGGATAGATTTGTTGGAACTTCTGTATACATGTTGAAGGGGTCCTGAGGAATGCCTTAGTATCCCACTAGATACAGATCATTATTGCTCGATGCGTTGAGTGTTTATTTTTTTCTCGGGATATTAGTGCAAAGTCCATGCAAGTACAATCATAAGTTTGTGTAGGTGGATACAGGCAGTGTATTACTGAATGTCCCCTTGTTATTGTAGATAACCACACTTGTTAGATATATATACAACATGACATCAACATTTTCTTCCAACTTTTACAATGAAAACCGTGTGAAGAGAAACACGTGCAATTGTTGTTATATTTTAAGTATGTTTAGGAATAAAAGCACATCAGTTGAGCAAACAACAGTGTTTATTTTCATTTTATATTTATTGAATTAACTGTAAATCTGCTTCCCTTTTTCATGTAGAATTAGATGACTATCCATTCATTGAAAATTTGTCTATAAATGGAATTAAAACAGCTTCCTTCCAGAGATTTATTTCTATATAATAAACATTAAACAATTATCATAATAATTCTACTTCAAGAACAGCAAGTGCATTTACAGTTATCCAACAAAGTACTCACTAGGAAACGTGGAATCTGGAACTGTAAGGAAAATGAAGCTGTAGACAAGCTTTAGAGGACGTTGGGCTGGGATTACCAACCATTATAACCAAGCTTTAGGGGACACGGGGAGGGGCCACTTTGCCTTATTCTAGTCGCTATATTTATGTCATGTCTTCAACCTTCTCAACTCTTTGCTTTTAATATTGGAAATTGCTTCGAATTTAAACCTAGGTTCAGATTGAAGAGTGTTGGGAATGTTGAAATGTTTACATTGGAACCTTGTGTTTATCTGGACTTGAAACGTTTTCCATAGTATAGTCTAGAACAGGATTTTCCTGTCGGCAGTCCAGATATACATGGTTCCAGTGTATACAAAGGTTGTCTTAACATTTGTTTTGTGTTGACTATATAGAGAATACGAGCTATTACAGTAGTACTGCACAGTGTTACAGATAGATATGCAGTCCTCTCGGACATATTGTGTAATATATCTATTACATGTAGGCTTGGTTATACCTGATTGTACTCGACACTAATATGACATGTACTAACATTTTGAGGATTAAAGGTGTGCTATGTTAATGTAATTGGTATACAGTTATACATTAATCACTGTTCATTCATTAATCGGGTCATTGATTGGTCAATGGCTGCTTGACCTTTGACATTTGCTTTTTATCTGTACACCATTCCTTCCCTTTCTATCTTACAAAACATACGCCCTGAGTTGTGGGTTCGGCATGAGTTGATGTAATCTTTTTAAAGCATGAGGTTTTTCTCTCACCTGTAAAGCACACTTTAATCTACAAACTGTGTAGTAGTGTCACTGTTATTTGGGTAACAAATGTTATTATTACCAAGCAGAATTAATAATCATAATAATAATAATTTCTGTAATTAATTTTTCATATTGAATGCAAAACAAGACAATATTTATGGTAGCAGTATAAACTAACATTTCTTCTTTTTTCTTTTTATTTTTCACTAAACCTTCAGCTGCCTACCAACTAACTTATACCTGGTCACAGTTAAAGTCGAAACCCCTTGCCTGTCCGTACGTATCCATGCTGTGCTGCTGCTACTACTACTTCTGCATCGTATTGGTCAGTCGGTCAGTCGGTCCAAACCTAACACATGTACTACTGGAGGGGTTTGTTGGGTAGCCGACACTGCACCATTTTAGACGGACCGACAACCGTATTTGTTGACTTGCATCACGAACCATCCACCTTAACGCTCCATTGGTAACTGCCTGGCAGTGGGACATAGAAGTTTACCAGTAACTACTTGATGTACTGAATCAGTACCCTGCCTTCTGCAAACAACATCCACTAACATTGCCTTCTACCAGCCTAGTGACTCGGAGGCTGTGCCGATTAACATTCTTATATCAGAACAGATGGACTATATACAAGTGTGATTATAGTGTTATATTTACACATGTTTGTATGAAAGAGCCCACCGTCCTTGTGTATAAACAATTTTGACAATGAATTGTCAAAATGTCTAAGTGCCTGAACATTACTCGTTAACTAATTCCTTTGTACTAATTTGACTGTTGTGTCAGTTTCCCACCATAACAGTTATATATAGCATTGATTGTGTGCAGACAAAATATTGCAACAAAAGTTTACCAATCACTATTTTTCGTTGAGACATGTCTATATATAGTATATATATTCATATATATCTTATACATTTACCTGTACATTAACCTTGTTAAACCAGAATTCAATTAATATTGTTTTATGTTTATGTACAGTTTTTGGAGCTTCCTCTGCGTAGCTATTTATACTTATTATATTTATATCCCCAACCATTTTTTCTCAAGGGGACACATTTTCATTAAGCGAAATCAAAATATAACATTTGGTCTAAAAAGAATTTTTTTTTTTAACTAAAAAAGGATGCTTCAAGATAAATATATAAATTCATGGAGATCAATCACTATACAATTATGGTATGTGCCCTGTTTTTGAGTTTTGAAAGTGTCCCCCGTAAAGGTCATAGTAACCCTCGCTCAGGATGAGGAGATTGGAATGCTGCGACTGTGTTATCCTACCAAACACCTGTACTGCCGGGCATGGTGGCTCCATCCTCCAGGCTCAACAATCAAGGTCACTTTGGCATGATCAGCTCAAAGTAAATGTCATTGATTTTCTTTGTTTTCATAAAACTTTAATTATAACTTCATAATGTGAAGTGCTCGGTACTGTACTACGTATAACAGGTCTGGTGTTCGGTATGATGGCGTGGTCGTCAGTAATCTGGGACTGAATTCCAACCATGGTGTATATTACTAGGAAGTGATACTCTGTCATTTTGTGTTTGGTGGTGGTAAGGTGCGAGAGATGCCCCACATAGTGTCATCAGACCAGAACTCGTCCTAGACATGCATAACCTGTCAAGTTTGGCTCGGACAAATCTTGAAAAACTACTTAAGTAGATGGAATATTTTTCCAGCGATCATTTCCCCCCGATGTTATGCATGTCTGGGTTGATTATGGTTCAAACTTAATCATTTAAAATGCAATGTTGAAAGCTCCTCAATATCTATCCTCTCAATATTAATTGAACATTGTATGAAAAGTTATAACTGCCAACAAAACTTAGTTGTTTTGATTGCTTCCCATTGAATTTAGAAAATGATACGAGAGTTACTGACAATCTGCCTCTGATGCTTTCTTAACGGCTGAGAATCCTGTTTCATTTTACGGTACTGTACATCATCTTGATTTCACCTATACATTTCAAGGTAGATTAATATGTCAGTAGTTTAGATCACCATCTGGGAAGTTTTCAGAGCGACAGGTGTTTGTTAGTCATTACTGCTGTAACTGTTGTCCTCTTACTTGTGAGCTTATGAGCACAGCTTTCTGTTTCTGTTACAAAACCACAGTGATTGGTGCAGTGTTATTCCCACTAGGAGAGACTGTTCACTTCCTGTGGATTCTGACCGCTTCATATAGTTTTAATTCAATAGTTGATTAAACAGAATTGTGAATACTATATAAACCAAAGTTATTGGAGGAATTTTCTGTAGTATTATGATAAGTTTGCTTTATATAAAACTAAGCACACTCTGTTTAGCTGTTGATGCTCTCATTGTCCACAAAATTGAACTTGGCTGGTCAGTCAGGGTCCTGATATCTTGACCGGTCAGAATCCATGAGAGGAACTATTTGCTGATCTGATACTGACATGATACTCGTTGTTGTACATATCGTTAGGACTTTCACGTTGATGATGACAGGGTATATTTGGAAGAGATTTTTTTCTATCTAGTTTACCTAGATATTGTTTTTTTTATCTGTCCTGCAATTTCAAACATATCAATATTTTATATCATTGTAGCAAGAAAGAGATCAAAACAATTAGCATAAAGGCATTGTACTTAGTATATATATTATATACATTTATATAAAGTTTTTGTTTATATTTCTATGCATTAAGTGGGAATAATACCGTACTAACTGCTGTGTACTGAATGGGTTCTGCCATGTTATTTGTAACTTTTGTATAGATCACAACATATGTAACTTGTAACATGTATATAATCTTCGTAAAAATTACATTTATTAGAATAGAGTATGGAGAGATGTATAAAAAAAAAAAACGAAAAAAAAAAATGAAAAAAAAAAAATTGAAAAGAACAATAGTAGCTATGCAATTAATGATCATATCCATATGCTTCCGGACTTACCTACCTACTTACTACATGTAGCTGGCATTTGTCAAGTATTCAGTGAATAGTTGGAGAATTTATTATTGAGATTTTTTGATATTTCAATTTTGGATTGTCTTCCAAAGATTGCACAAAAAGAGATAGTTTATTTTTTTTACAAGACCTGTATATACTCTATGAATATAATATTTGAAATGGGAGTTCCTCAGAATATATGCACAAATTTTTAAATTAATTTTATTGAGAATTTATTTATTTCAATAGTTTAAGGTTGATAATGACCAATGAGAATAAGTTATTATATCAGAAAACAATCAAAATTCATCAAGAAAAAGATTTTCTTGTAATATTCATTAACAACCTTGGTGGTGTTCACCGTTTTCCTTTTTCATTTTAGCAATCGCTGTGTATTGATCAAAATGTTAGGAATTGAACAAAATGTTGTAGTGGTTTTTTCCCAGTTTTCTTTTCACTTGATATTAGGATGTTAAGTATTGGTCTGCCACCCAGAAGGAACTCCCATTAATATATAAGCAAGGTGGTTTTTGAAAGTTTATGCAATTTATTTTAAAAACGTGAAGATATGCTCATTTAAAATATATCAGTGTCTTTTTTTTAAGTTTCATGTTTATTTTGAGTTAATTTCCTTTTATTATTTTGTTGGACCTTAAATGCAGGTTGTAGATACAGAAACCTCAAGTGCCTTTTACTCTTATTAACTTTGCATGCACTGATAACTTGTGCACTGATACTTGTGCAGGTGTTTGTACTGGGCCAAAACTTTGTAGCTACTTAGCATTTGTTTTGTGTAATATTGACAACTATTTTGTTACTGTTGATCGTTTATTTTTTTGTAAATATTAACATGATATTTTGATTTCTTCCCACCCCAAATTATTATATATGTATATCATATCTTTTTGTTTTTGCTGGTGCAAACAACAGAAACTGCATAATAACATACTTTCATGTCCTCCCAGACTGTTGCCATGTCCGAAGAGGATCCACCAACAGCATGTGTTAGTTTGAAGTGTATTTTATATTAACATGCTGTAGTTCAGTCATAATTGAAGTGAATCTCAGTTTTCCATATCTTTCCTTACTAATTAGTATCCATATATATGTTACTCCTGATTTCTCCTGCACTTATTGGAAATACTCCATGAATGAGATCAAAGTTCCTCCCTGGAAACAGCTTATTTACCTTATATACTCTAAGAGATTAGTCAGATTACGAATCTTTCTTTTGTTGAAGTTTGTCAGGACAGTAAAAATTGCTGATATTCATGTACCCCAATGGAAAGGAAAATCTGAAGAGTTGCACTAGATCTGATAAAATAATTGTGTAACTGGGGGCCAGGCAGATACAGTGTATTGTGCCTGGAGTTAATGGAGAATCTTTCCAACACTATTGGCCTATAAAGTGGGAGTGTCCAGTTGCCCTGCATGTTGACTCCCAGTGCACGCCTGTAACTGACTTTGTTTGACTCTCCTCACAGGTATAACATATCTGGTCAAACGACCAGAACTTCAAACCACCAAGGTGTTAACAAAATAATCAACATGGCCATATCTTGCTAAAAGTAGAAAAGAAAATTGGTTTAATTTGTCAAAAAGTCCATAGCAGAATTTCTTGATTATTGTTCAATTAACTTTACATCAGTCAAATTTCGGATCATGATTTTGATTTGTTGGAGAGATCACTGCTGAAATTGATCAATGGCCATGAAGTACACCTTGAGTAGGTTCCTTGTCTACTTAACTTGACGACTAATTCATCATTACATATAACACTGCATTTTGTACTTTTTGCGTAACAGTATTATGCAATAAAGTCTTGTTTGTATGTGTGTTGTATTTCTCAGTTTATTACTAACCCTACTCACCCTGCGGTCACCCTGCAGCATACTCAGCCTGTAGTTTGATTTCAATAACAAGCATGATGGTTGATTTATATGCTATTTATCTATCCAGGCCTTGATGCTCATGTCTAGTATGAACTGCTGGAATATTGAATTACAAATTATGACAGATTTGTGATCCAATTGTGCAATCTGATTGGTTGATTTTAACTAGAGACATGAATTGTGGTCAAGGCTCAAATTTTGCCAAATGGGCAGGGGGGGTGGGGGGATCTTAAGGTTGTTGCATTAAAGTTTCATGACACAATGGTTTATACAACGATAAATATTGATTCAAGGACAAATGTACAGATGTTGAACATCAGTGTTGTCTTTGATATATTTTGGTAGTGTCTTGTGTGTAAAATTATTGAATAAATAGTAGGTAAATTAGTATGGATGAAGTCAAGGTAATATCAATTTTGTAAATGTATTACATATCTTTCAACAGTAAGGTAATGAAAGACGTTTAGGCTAGATTGGACAGCTGTGATAAAATCTTCTATGCCTCATTCATTTGTTAATTGTATATTTTGTGAGGAAAACTAGACAGGGAAAGTCTTCAAGCATGCAAGATCCCATAAATGCCAAAGTAGTTTTAGCGACACAAAACCAAGTGCCTTGTCATGTTTTGAACAGGATTTACTCCCTGTTAGCTACCTTTGTCCTTAATCTTACTAAACATTGCTAATAGTTGCCTCCAATTTATACAAACTATTAAAAAATTAAAACTTGCTAACCAAAGAGTGTGTGTACTTACTATCCCTAACCTTTGTATTACTAAGCTTAGACAATTTTTAGTTAAGTTCAGGGAAGTCGAGTTCGGATCTGTGATATCGTATGCATTAAAGTGGTCCCTCCTGTAAGTTTATTATAGAACTATATATTTCATATCTACAAAGGTTTCATCATTGTAATACTGACGTAGACAATACTCGGATGGCCTCGGTTACTCCACCTTGCCATTTTATTGATAATCATCAGTTGAACTTTACTTAAAGTTTCATTTCAATGTAAATCCCTGTAATTCATTTTAGTAATAACTTGGGACGAAAAAAAATAATCAAAATTCCCTTTCTCTTGTGACAAGGTCAAGATAGGGAAGTCACAAATAGTTTCTTCATCCTGTCGCATGTTCTCATAACTGTTTATTTCAAAAGGTTTATACTGGGCTATTTCAAGTTTTGCTCAAAATGCTCATATTTAACAAAAACCTGCTTTATGCTATTTAACTTCTACTTGGATCTTTTTATTTTTACTACATTTATTTCTGAAAGCTTGAGCGACACACATCGTCAAGTCCACTTTACATATTATATCCATGACAGTGACCATGCTTTTGATTGGTTAATAATTTTGTATACAAAATAGACGTTTTGTGTCCAGCTCTCACGTGGAACCTGAGAAACTGGTGTTAGTATCACAACATTGTTTCCTGTTAACAGTTTGTACAATCATTCATATTTAAACATGTTGAAGTATTTGAAGGCATAATTATTGTAAGTTGATAATCATTTTAACACATGCACCAATCATTGAATTTATGAGTATAGTTTTACATCATAACCATCATCCTTTGATTGAATCTCATTTTTTCGATTATATTTGTGAATATGATGACGATAGTGCAGGGACCTATATTTTCACTGCTATGGGTAGTCATCACAAGCAAGGATTTTTTTTACAAAAAAAAAAGAGTATTAAAGAAAATGAAAAAGACAATTAAGGTGTTGGACGAATTCTTGCCAACAATACAGCAGGAGAAGCGTCAGTCGTGTAGTTGATGCTGCTGCTGAGGTATCCATGTATGAATTAAGGCATCACTAAAACCGGGTGTATGAAATAAGGGCTTCCCAACCTTTCAACTGAGCAGACATAACCAGCACATTTGATATGTGTATATGACCAAGTATATTCTCATGCAAAGGCACGCCACTCATTTTTCCGATTCTCGAAAATGAACACAGCTTCTATTTTTGCTGGGGTGTTTGCCCATGAATGCAACACGTATTTTACGTGATTTCACATTAAAAGAAGAGATCTACCCCCCACCCTACCGATAATTCTCCGGTCTACTACTATTTCTTTTGTCATATCTCCAAAGGGGAATAATTCTGCAAACGGCGTCAAGCGCTATTATGATATATGTTTTGTCAACTTGAAGCATGGACTACCGGGAGGAGATATGATGTTTTGTATCCCGACCAAGTGATAATTCAAGTACACATACAATCATAACACAACCGTGACACGATCAGAAGTAAATTTTAATCGCAGAGAAAACGTCAATCTTCAAAGACATTGATAACCTGTTGGATACACATTAAGACAATCAGAATGCACTAAAAAAGCGCAGTTTGTGAAATATTTTTTTGTCATTTAGAGGGACGATCAATTCCCCCTCCCCACCCGACGCTTCCTGTAGCATATATAAGTCTTAACATTTCAGTGAAGGTTCACTCGCCCATGTAGATCAAGATGTCTATAAAATACATGCATAATTATTAGTAGTTGCAATAACTTGTTTCGTAATCGTTGTAAGATAAAT
>JAULCA010042220.1:0-17960 GCA_032360845.1 Crassadoma gigantea
ATGAAGAAAATTGACTTAATGGATGTCAAACTGATAAAACATTTTTTTCAGAAGAAGACCTACAGGTAGGTCTCTCAGTTTTTACATATCCTTTATCAATTCCCTTTGTTTCTTTTTCAGTTTTTTGTCGTGATACTAATTTCAAAACAACGTTTAATCAATATATGTTTACTTTCTTAGACATAACAATTAAAACTACCATCGGAACATAATAAACTAGAAAATGTCTGTAGGACATAAATGCCCCCGCTCGTGGACGGGACGCGACGGGACGCGACGGGACGAGACGGACATGGGCAGCACTATATGACCCCCACCCCATCTCCATTTTATTGCGGGGGCATCATTTTTGGCGCAATCAATCTACATAAACAAAATATTCTCTGAACAATAATTTCAAAGAGAATACGCAGTTAATAACTGATTTGTGAGAAATTGTACAGGCTAACATGTATGATGTATAACAATGAATCATTAAACATAAATAACTTTTCCTACATATACATCTTTTGACAATGTTTATACCATCTATGGTGAGGTCCGCCACCCTTGACTCCTCGTTAAAGCCGCCTGATCCCGCGATATCTGAGTAGCCCTTGCCCTTGCCCTCGTTGGCTGTGAGAAGGTAGGACTTGTCCCCAATGGTTATAACTTTGATGGCATCTGGCTGGTACATACCCATCACTGGCCACTGACGTATGTTTACCACTTTAATACAAAGTGATGTTGGTACAAATCCATTGTCAACGAAGAGTAATATCATGTAGATTTTCATTTATTTGTTTATTTCTTATTCATCTTTTTGTTTATTTAAGTATTTGTTTTTTATTTAATTATTTGTTTACTTATTCTTTTATTTTTCTTAACGAAATTGATGATGGAATAACATCTACTTACAACTTTACAAATTATAACGTTTAGCATTTATCGCACTATCTGCAATAATATACATTTGATCCTGCCAAAAACAAATAGACTTATATAAATTTATTATTGAAATATGGAACAAGAACCATTTTCGTTTTTCTTATATACCAATTATCACACGAAATATTTAAAAGGAAGTTTACTGTTGTCCTTATCGCTGACATCAAGCTTTGAGTTGGTCCAGTTTTTATATCCTAATGGATGGATGTCTGTAATATCAAGAGTGGCCAAGTCCACTACAGCTATAGCATTACTCTCCTGTTAAGAGACACAGAGATATATAACGTTTAAAATAGGCTGCATTATAATGTCATATAACAAACAAAGCACTGAAGCTACGGATGATCAGGTAGTGAGGCAGATATTGAGAAGATGGATGTATAAGAAACATGCTAGCCAATCTAGAATTACAAGAACTCCAACATAGACGTACAAGCCAAAAGCTTATATTTTTGTAAAAGGTGGTTGAGGGGCTGGTTCCTGCTATAAATCCAGACGACTATTTGATATCAGCAAGACCAAGGAGAACAATAACAGCCAAAAAATTTGAGAACTTCCAATCCTCAAATATCGTGGAAAAACAAGTGCGATACAACATTAGGGGTTTTGATATCCGCACCAGTAGATCACAACACCATTTAAACTCATTCTTTGTGTCGACAATAATAGACTGGAACCACCTTGAAGACAGTTGTGCGCGCAACAAGCGTGGAGAGCTTTAAATCTGCTCTCGCGAACCGTCAATAAATCGAAGGCGCCTTCACCCCCGTTGTATTAAAGCCAGTATTGGTTGCTACGACGTACAGATACAGACAGATACAGATAGCGTACTTGTGTTGGATCACCTGCTGGGCTAACAATAATTCTTTATTTAGGATAAGATGTTCCATATATAACATTATTTGGTCTCTATTTTACATTTCACTTACTTAAACAAACGTACTTGTTATTTACAAGTACATAAAAGTTACACATGTACAAATTATTTAATGCTATATAAGCATACATTAGTCATACGGATTTTCAAAGTATTCCAAGAAGTGTACTTTTCGTTTCAGTTGAAATACATGATATTTTTGTCAAATTCTTAAGTTATCAATGATATATCATCGCCATTCATCCAATGACAGTAAAACAATCAGCATCAGCAAATCAGGTTCTTAATGATGTCTTTCCCATAATTCGATGAAAATATGAAAACCATTAAGATCGGGTTTCGTCAGAGTATGAAATAGAAATATTTGAGATCTTTATGAATACGCGTCCAGGAATCCGGTTCTTACAATTTAATTGTTTTTTTAAATAAGAGTGCCTCCATATTGAAAAAAAAGAATAACTTTAAACGAGCAACACATCATATGGCTTGAATTGTGGAATAAAAGAATCGAAGTGGTAAGGTATATACCTGTAACGAAGCGTACACGAGGGTCTCGTCATCGTTAAATGTGAGATACTCTGGCTCCAAATCATTTGAGAATGGGTTATCATTCTCCCTGTATATATACCGAACTCCACTGGATACCAGTTCCTGCCATCTAAAAGGAAGAAAATATTAATGCATTTATTTTTCATAAAATATTGTCCATTACCATTCATTCCGGTAGATTATCTATCATATTGTTATCAGCATTGAATAATTGAAGCGTTATTGCTAAATTACTTACATATCATTAAACTTTTTGAAGTCAAGTTTAGTATATAGGTACGATCCCCATATTCCAGCAGCCTCAGTGAAACTGATTATTCCTACAGCACCATCGGGATCGATGAAATGGGAACCGTTATTGTACGGACTCCCTTCTATGGCGACAACCACAGTTCGGCAATTAGAAGTAGCCTGGATCATGCCTGGCTGAACACCAACTGCAAGGAAGAATTTACTTAAAATACAGAAAGTAAATATGAAAGAACCCGAAAGAATATCAAAAACTTCATTCTAATGTAGCAAACAAGTAAATTTATAAATACAATTTAGCTTGAAAGACAAAATGAGAATAAATTAAGAATACGAGTTTATTTCGTGTAATGCAAAAGGTGATCACGTAGCATTACGTGAACACATGAGGTTAATAATACAGCTCAAATTCTAGATGAGAAGACAACAACAATAATTTTGGATACTATACCTGTGATATTATGCACTAGGACAAGTGTCTCGTTTGACGCATGCTGTACCTGGTAAACTTCTACTCGACCAGAGTTTTTGGATCCAATCATTGAAATAAACAAATAATTATCACAAAATTCGATGGCCCTCAGCACGGAGTAGAAGAACTGGAGCTTGGACTCAATGACTGGACGAGTGACATTTGAAATGTCGATTACATGGAGGTATTCGTGGCCTGCAAGATGGAAAAGATAAGCACACGGCCTCATCATTGATATTTACACACAATAGGGATTTAAACAGACTGCATTACGTATATCGTTGACTCCCTTTAATAAACGTTCACTCTTGGATTTAAAATGATAGATAACTTTAACATGAATTGTTCTCCTTTCACATTTTGGAGAAAAGGAAAATTGACTTCTGAAATTGCTTAATGTCAAGGGTCAAAGAAATGGCTCACTACAACCGGTATAAACAAAGCGAATTGATGTTCAAATAAGGAAAGAAATGAACGATAATCATTGAATTGATTTCATACAAAACAAAACAGCATTATTTTATCGTCAAACTTATAAAGATAGAATGACAAAAGAACTGAATACTCAAATACGAAAAACAATGAACCGTCTTTATTAAAGTGATATCAAATACAAAACAAAACTACAGCGAAAAATATAACTACAACACATGTCATACTATGCAGTTTTGAAAGACAATACAAAATTTCAGTAAAATATCATTAAAATTTTAGTCGTCTGACATCAAAACATAGAAGTTTATACAGTCTGTTTAAATCAGTTACGAAATAAGTAAGGGCAATGTTGACATATACGTATTAATAAAAAGTATCCGGTCATTATAAAATTACTGTCACGACTCTGTAATTGTGGAATTTATCATGACGATGAGGTAACGTTTAATATACTATATTGTCAAATGCCTGAAACCTGAGAAGTTTATTTGGTATTGCATTGTACCAACCTAATGTCATTTTCCAGAATAATATTTTTTCAAAAAAAAATTTTCTCAATAAAGATTATGATACCTCCAACATTTAAACCTTTTGCCTGTTTCCTACTAACATACCTATAGTAAAGACAGTGGAATGGTGTTCATCGTAAGTCGACTGGACAGCAGCATCTTTGTTGTACATGTACTGTCCGACTTCGACCACGTAAGTGTGAGGTAAGTAGACAGTGGACAGTTTCTCCAGGTGTATCATAAGCACCGGTACGGGCCTACAAACAAACAATACTACTAAAGCATACGTAAACACGGCACCAATATTGTTAAAAAGCACCATTGTCGTGCAGGTATCAGTCTTAAGGTTGATGACAAGCTAGTGTTATATCTCGAGTGATACAGGAGCCTTTTATACCCTCTCACTGGAGCCAATGTACCTGTACTGCGCCTGCGTGCTATCATACAGTCCAGAGTCATTTCAGGCTATAACAATTTCTTGTATAATTAATGGATCACAATAACAGTTTTTTAATTGAAAATTTTAATCATGTTCTTGAAGATGTTCCGCAAAACGGCTGCTGTAGACTGGTATCTGATTTGTCAAATTGATGCATTGTCCAATATTCCTTCGTAAAAGTGTCCGATCCGAGTTGATGTTTTTATTTGACAAAATGGTCGACATTTAGATATTGACCGATGTTATAGATTTGCTATGTAGATGTATTGTGTAGATTACTCGGGCGAAAGACCACGGGCCGGTCGCAAAAACCCATTTACTTACCCCTTTTTGGAGTCCCATATTTCCCTGGCTTAGAAATGCGACCTAAAATTGGATCATTTTGTTATAAAAACAGTGTTCAGGGATTGCATGTTAGTGCTAATTTTATGCTCTAATTCAAATACTGACAAAGATGTCGCCAACACTATAAAAAAATATTTTTAAAGGAGGTCAGAATACAAAATTGCGAAATATCAACTTTCCGAGATAGAACACGCCTGTACATGCGAGATGTAAAGATAACCTGAAAAGTGCACACCTGAATGAGCAAGCATGTCTTAAACCTGTGTCAAGCAAATAAATTAATAGAAGAAAAGAATAATATTGCTGCATATGATTTCGAGTACAGATAACTGAAATTGTACCCATCTTACTGCATTCCGACATTCGTTGTTCAAGACTATAATTACTGGGCTTACATGCAACTATTTTTGTGTTAACCTTGAAACACACGAGTAAACTATCATGCACATCAGTATATACGTGTATGTTTGTGGTGTAAAAACGTTTGAGATAGAACATTTTCAAAACATGAAATGGATTTGCTGTTATTAATTATTTGACAACCAAATTGACCGATTCACTGGTTACTCAGAAATTAGACAGAATATAATCCGTGTAACCGGTTACAGAAATAAGACCGGTTTAACCACCCTAGCAATATGGCATTGCGGTCATTTTTTATTCATCATTTGCGACTAATTGGTTAGTTTCGGCAAAAATATACCTATATGTAAAATGAATCTAGACAACTTCAAAAATCTCCCAAAGAGTGAAAAACGTTCCCCTTTCTATTATGTTAAGGAGATAAGTCGAAAACTGTACTATATGTGTGAGAGGGGACAGTGTTTCTGTTGTTTTATATCTTTTGAGTAAATTTAACGTACCAATCTTTCCACACAATAGTGTGAACTCTTGTTCATTTACTGACGATAAGCACTTGTTGAATTCTATATGAATGCTTTCAAACATTATTTATTTAGCGTGCACAGCTACTGAAGTTGTTGGTAAATAATATATCTATCAGTGTTTCCTACAGTGTCATTTTCATTGTCTACCAAGGACAGTAACTAGACCATGACTTTTCGTTGACAAGGTCGCGTTAGGGATGTTACAGGAACGTCAACGGCATGTTACCAATAGGTAGTAAACTATGTCTATAAAATAGCACCGCTTATAAATAAACATTGCGTAGATATCAAATATAAGGGCATCTAAAATAGCATTGATCATCAAGTTTTTTTTATACAATTTTGACTCAATTGCAGGTAAAACCCTAAAAGAGAACAAGCTGGACGAGCTTATGCTGAGTACAGAAGACTTAGTGTTGACAACCTACCTATACGGATGCATTATGATATATACTGTAGACTTAGTATTGACAACCTACCTATACGGATGTATTATGCTGAGTACAGAAGACTTAGTGTTGACAACCTACCTATACGGATGTATTATGCTGAGTACAGTAGACTTATTGTTGACAACCTACCTATACGGATGTATTATGCAATATACTGTAGACAACCTACCTTGATAGGTATCATTTTCCCATCGACCATGTCTCTCCCCTCGATATACTCGCTTCTCTCTAATTGTGAAGGTGCACAGCAAATAATGTCACAATTGTAAATAAAGTGTTCAAGAAACAGATTTAGTATTTTGTATGCCTTAACTTTCACCAACTACACCAAGGTTTACCTGTAACTGTTTGACATGTGACTATCCAAAAAGCATCACTTATAAACCAGAAAGCTGTCTAAAATCATAACATTAACCGGCCAAATCAAGAACCAAAACATTATAACACCAAGTTAGCTCACATCATGTGGAGGAATAGAAATCTAAAGATGAAAGCAAAAACTATATGTTTTACAAAATGAATAGAATCAAACAATGCAATTATCAAAGATCCATTACAAAACAATATAGAAATAAATGGTAGAAAAATATATGAAATAATAACAAATAAAACTAATTGGCTATCAGAACTACCCATAGTAAAAAAAGTAATACCAAAACCTTGGCTTTCAAAAATTAAAGAAAGTATTGTAAACATGCATAACTTTAAAGTTAAAAATTGAAAGAACTCCGGCTTAAAATTCCCAAAACTAGGAACAGTTACTATTAAAAACTGTAACAATCAAACAATCTACAAACACTTGGTCAAAATTAGTTCTGAAAAACCAATCGCAGGAATATACTAACAATTTCAATCGCAAATGGAAATTACTAAACAAAATCCTTACATCAAACAAACTCTGCATCATTAGAAAGAAAGTGATACACCAAACTGTCATGTCTGCAACACCTTCGAACATTATGAGCATTTTTTCATAAAGCGTAAATATTCACACAATTTTCACATGACAATCAGATATATTTTTGAAAAAATAGGATATAAAAAAGATCTTTTTACTCTAAAAAACTTAACGATTGGATACAAAATAGAATACCCACAATATAATGAAATAAATCACCTTTTAACAATCATTGGCTTTGTAATTTACAAAAGTTATTATGTCAGTGAGGCAAAAAAAAACAAGGGAAATGTAACGAGTATATTCAAACAATATCTACAAATGACAGAAAATTTTATGTAAATGTTATTGTTTTTACAATTATATTTGTAAAAAAAAATTTAAAAAATGAAAGAACGTGAATCAATGTGACAAAATACATACCGGAGATAATATTATTGTTCATAGTCAAAGTTTAAACAAGATCACATGAACAGGCAAATTTATTTGAAACAATAAGATCATTAACTATAAAGGATTTTGGCCACAATTTTTTACATTTGTAAAAATAAGCGAAACTTGTAGTATACTTAAACAAATACAGAATATTCCATCAACGCGCGTTCAGAAGTGTCCCGTTAACTAGATATAAGTGACCAAGGTTACCGCTCCTTACTGGAGAGATTGTTAATGAGCTAACATGTCACCTGGTACTTGGGACGTCAGAGTGGCACGTGTAGGCCACTGGTCTATATAACAGGTAGCTAGGTTTCCGGAGCTACACCCCTCCTATATTTTTCTGATTTGTTTCAACGGCACGTCTAATTGTGTGAGTCTGGATATGTACCTACATTCTAAATACAATTCTCTGCCAATTAAGTTTGAAGACAGGATGAAGATAAATAACTATTTACGTAAATAAATACATCGGAGGACAATTCTGATACGTTAGGAACGTATATAAAATACGCATATAGCACAGCCGCTACAGTAAACAGAATGAAAATTCCATATATTACTTGATTTAAAACAAAAGAAGATGACGTAAGAATCAGTTTAGTTGTGTGACTTTTTCGAGTCAAATATTTCTTATATAATATACTGTAATGTTCTGAAATATGCTGATCAATCGCATGTAATTCTCCTATATGTATATACATGTATACTTATAATTTCCCATGTAACGTTACATATCCACATATCAATGTCTAAAAGGGAAATTTTTTACAAACTCTCATTTGCATTTGAGTATGGTGAAGTATTTGAGCAAGTAGACATGGAACGCATAACTTTTATTCGATTTGCTTTTTCTCACAATCGCAAACGTTCGCGTAGATAGCTTTAAAAGTAAAAACAAACTTCGCAGTACAGTTTAATTATATACCCAGACTGTCAATATCACGATTGAATATGAAAGTTTAAAATATTTTTTTTCATTGAAACATTTCTTAAGATGTCGGCTGAAATCTGGATGCTTAAATGAAAATAGCCCTTTCCCTTCTCGTGATTTTCTTTTTCATTTCCCTTTAAATAAGGAACATGCAAGTCTATTTGTGTGAAATTAGCAAATACATTTCTCTCTAAGGTGTATTGAAATATATGTTTTTTTTACAATATCTTTAAATATAATTTTACAGATTAGTCACTCTGTATGGCTTGAAGTAATTACACAAAATCATCATTTTGTATAAACATATATTTTTTAGAAAAAGAACAGGTTCCCAAATTTCCATTTATCGCAAGCTTCAAATTATACGTGAAATTTAAACTCAACATATAAAATAAATCTGTCGGGCTCAATCTAGTTGGTATTATTCAATTCCGCTAGGAACACAATTTACAGAAGCTGGATTAGTTTAGATTGATGCTAAATTGGAAGGTTTATTCTGAAAATAATATGCCACAGTAAAGTCCTCACGAGTTCTTGGATCCGCGCCTTAAGATATATTTTTGGTAAAAAAGCTTTGCTAAACAAATGATCATGTTGGTATTTTAAACTATTCAATAAATGTCATATCATCACCACCATTACTACAAAAATAAAACAACTTTAAAAGAAGTTTATCAAAAAAAAAACAATATCGTATATGATACACATAGACTTTGACCATATTAAACATCGTCAGTTTTCGGTCCAGTTACTAGTATCACGGACTTTGTGTTTATATATGGTTAAAACGCATATGGGCGGATTGGTCGAGTGGTTAACACTCCGGCCTTCCACGCAGCCGGCCGGGGTTCGATCTTTGTAGTTGGCGTAGGCATGGATATTAGAGACAGTGTTTTTCTCCTCACGGTAAAGCACGGGTTCGTTACAAATATCAAATACACATGTACTTGTGCAATAGTGATATGGTCACAAGACACATAAACATACAGGTACTGTGACTTATATAAGTAAAGCATAACGTAATGTGTATTAGACATTTGTAATGAAACCGCTGTGGGCGATGTGACTAAAATGGTTAACTTTTAACAATAGGTTTGTCATATCACATCATTTTAACTTTTAAACCATTTATAAGAAAAATAAAGATCATCAGCTGACCTAATTCCTTTGTATGTTATGACAGACCTGTTGCAGAGATGTCGCCAACACCATAAAAAGGTAATCAGAATACAAAGTTGTGAAATATCAACTTTCTGAGATACAACGCGCCTGTACATGCGATATTGCGAGATGTAAAGATGAACTGAAGAGTATACACTTAAATGCGCAAGCATGTCTCACACTTTTGTCAAGTAAATTATGTTATAAAGAATAATGTTACCTTATATGATTTCGAGTACAGATAACTGTAATTGTACCCGTCTTACTGCATTCCGACATGCGTTGTCTAAGACTATAATTACTGAGCTTACATGCAACTATTTTTTGTGTTAACCTTGAAACACACTAGTAAACATCAATATATACGTGTATGTTTGTGGTATAAAAACGTTTGAGATAGAACATTTTCAACTTATGTAATGTATATGTTGCTGTTAATTATTTGACTACCAAATAGACCGATTCACTGGTTACTCGAACAGTAGACAGTAGAATATTCGAGTAACCGGTTACAAAAATAAGACAGGTTTGACAACCCTAGTATTATGGCATTGTGATCATTTTTTTATTCATCACTTGCGACTATTGGGTTTGTTTCGGCTCCATATGATTTAACGGATTCTGTAACAAGTAGATATTGTTATACTTCATAATAAAAAAACGGAAATTTATGTACCTTTCCAGAGTGTAAAAATTTGCTTCCTTTGGCCTAAGAAAGGTGTCCATTTGTTAGATAAGACTTGCATATTATTTTAAATACGGTATATCTCGCGCAAATTGTCTTATGAAAACGTCTATATGTTTACGATATTCAATGGGATGAGAAGTATATGAATAAAAGATGTGTTTTTTTGTAAAGAGCGTAAAATGAAGTTTTGATGTCTTGCTTGAATTTGGCCAGGGTATTTGACATTCTAATATCAGATGGTAAGCTATTCCATAACGTTGCCAAAACCCTACCGATACACAAGCTGACAGCTGATACAGGATAACAAGCGCTCCTGTAGGTACTGGGGAGCTGATTCATTCAGTGGCTTGTATACGTACATCAAAAGTGTGTTCTGCGATCTGTATCTTACAGGTACCCAGTGCAATTAATATAGCACATGTGAGAAGTGATCTCTCTTTCGAGTACGAGTAACCAGCCGTGCTGTAGTGTTCTGGACCCTCTGCAGACGACAAGTTAGTTTGTCAGATATACCATAGAGCAGGGCGTTACCATAATCTAACCAAGAGGTAACAATCGAATGCACCAAAATCATGCATGCATGCATCTGCAGTTATAAACTGCCAGATACAGCCGATGTTGTTTCTGATCTGGTAGTAACAGGATATGGCACAAACGTTCACTTGTTTCTCCGTGTTCAGTGAACTATCAAAGTATACCCCTAGGTTTGAAACAGCTGGGACAGTCTAAATAGTTCTGGCATCGACCTTGAGCTGTAGAGCCATTGTCTGTTTACACTTAGAGGAAAATACAATTAGTTTCGTCTTTTCCGGATTAAACTTTAACATGTTGACTATCATCCAGGTACTGACATCTGTCAGACAAGCTTTCAGATTTTCTAAATTTGTATCCCAACTGCCCTGTAATTTGATTACCATATACGGCCAGTTTGGCCGGTATGGTTGTTATATTTGAACTGAATTAACTTTCTGATAATTAGTTATCAAATTAATGTCAGGAACTTATAACTCTAGTTAAATATGTTCAAACCTTACTGCGCTGACAGCAAAGAATTTTGATAAGCGCTACAGTCAGAATAAACTCTGTGTATCTGGGAATTGGCATTGTTTTGTGGAAACCCCGTTTACATTTTACACGTGTACAAACGCGTTACTGGTCATTTTTTAACGAAAGTGAGAGAGTACATACCCTGCTTGTCATCGAAACACTAATTGGTTGTGTTACAAGAATATTTTCATAATGACCAGGTTAGATCTAATTCAACATAATCACTTGTCTAACATGAATGGGACAACATTGTTGCTTTTTTGTGAAGGTAGGTATTTTTAAGCTGTTTGTACGTTTTTATGTTTTTGTTGTTTTTCTGTTTGAACTTCCACAGAGTAATTCATCAACGTTTTAGGATCTGATAACACAGTGGTAACGAAATCACTGAGGCTGATATATCCTCACACTTTCACGTTCAAATAAAAATATCAATACATCTATAAATCGGGGTAAAATTATAGATACATGAACAGTTGAAAAACCTTGATTCACATAGAAAACACAATGAGGATTTCAT
Organism: Crassadoma gigantea; assembly: GCA_032360845.1. Classification (NCBI taxonomy): domain Eukaryota; kingdom Metazoa; phylum Mollusca; class Bivalvia; order Pectinida; family Pectinidae; genus Crassadoma; species Crassadoma gigantea. Next base: position 11,822 of record JAULCA010042220.1, read on the forward strand.
ATAAAACTCATTTTTAAACTAATCTGAGGTGAAACCAGGAACGTTTGGGTAAGAAACGCAATAACAACAAAATCAGCCATTTTATAAATACAGACAAGTATCAAAACTATGCTATCTACATATGTTTAATATGTATCTTGATGCTTGTTGTATAGCGATATAATTAATCCAATAGTTATGAATTTAAATTTAAGAACATGCATGTATTTTCGTGTTATATAATTGATAAAATGAAATGATCACATAGCATATTCTCCCGGGATCGCCTTATGATGGAATAGTGCAGGTTTATACTGTTTTCGTGAACATTCTCCACCAAAGAAACATTTTTAAATGAATTCGTACCGAATCAATAATTTAATTTCTAACGCGCATCATGCAATGCCCTGGTAATGAAAGATAAATTAGCCCACATCAGAAAATGGGCTCAAATTGTAGGGAGTTACCTTTCTTGCATCGGGGAATAACGATTTTCTGTTTGAATAACGATAATATATTTGTATAACGTTTGTCATAACTGGAATAACGATTACTTGTGGGAATAACAACTGTCTGATGGATTAACGGAGATATTTATGAATAAGTTTGTCAGTTAGAATAGCATTGGAATTGTAAAATAATAATAATAATATATAACATTTATATAGCGCCCTATATAATTTGTAAAATTACTCTAAAGCGCTTGACAACATATGGATAATAGTAACTAACAATCACTGTTATAGATTTTAGCAAGCAATGTGCACATTATTAAACAAATAAATGGGTGGTATTTACATCACGCTGTCTCAAAGATTCTAAAATGCAGGTGTGAAGAGGTGATTTTGGATTTCCCTCTTGAACTTGGCCAGGGTATAGCAGATGATAAGCTTTTCCACAATGTGGCGCAACTCGTCCTGGGTTGTTGGTGAGAGCTTTGCCAAAGGTTCCCACTCCAATGCAATGTCAGCAGTCATGACAGACATGTCAATATCAGCAGAAGAGTTCACTTTGGCAATGTTTTTCCTGATTGAGCTGATTTCATCCAAAAAGTAATCACTAAACTTACTTGCTAAGTCTTTTTCAGAATTACAGCTTGTAAGGACAGTTTCGCCTTTCTGTCCCATTAGGTTTTAGGTGAGTATAAACAGTTGTCGACGATCCTTGCCGCATTCTTCGATTCTTTCTGAATAATAATCCTTCTTTGACTGAAAGCAGTGAACCAACAACTGTGTTGGAATAATGATTGCCTATCAGAATAACAATGGTATTTTGGAATAACGATGGTCGGCTGAAATGACGATTAACTGGCAGAATAACGTTTGTCGGCTGGAATAACGATTGTCTGCTGAAAATTGACAAACCAAACCTTTGAAAAGATCCTGAAGTGATAGTCTATAAAATGAGTAGCAAACATTTGGACTGATCTAGACGATTAGATAAAATAATGACAGTAACTGATGATACACCAGAACTTCCTAAGAAACAAAAATAATTCCAATGTAAGCTGGTACCACCTCCTCAATAAGCTTTACTCCATTTTCTAGTATAGTTATAGCAAACTTGTATAGGGTTGAAAGTCATGTAGTTTTACTTTTTGCAATAAACATTTCCTCATGCATGGAATATTTATTGCAATTTCTAAATTGTATGACGTTCGATTACACAGACATAATTATGTAGTAAGTATGCAAAATTCAAAACAGACACCACCATATCATTTTATTGTTTTAATACATATTTAGTTAAGTTTATGAACAATTGTCGTGTAAAGACAAGAAAATGCTGTTAAATAATGATATAACATTTCGCTGTTCATGAATTGACTTTTTACAAATAAAACACAGTTGTCTTCCCAACAGTGTGAACCCATCGGTAACTTCAATTAACATGAGTTGCATATTTTTACAAATAAAACACAGTTCTCTACCCTACAGCGTACACACATCACAATCTTCAGTTTCACAAAATAAAAACAGCTATCTCCCCTACAGTGTAAGCACATTGAGATCTGCGGACATTATGATAAACTCGGTGACAGTATTGGTGACAAGTGTGTGACCCCACAATGTACATATTAAGGGACACTCCCGCCGGTGTTTGTTCCTGACAAACCTTTAACCTCAAACACTGAGATGGTTCCACTGGTGGACGATGTACTCAATAACAGTGAACGCTTGTTTGGACTCTCATCTGCAGGAATGTATCTATAAATCAAAGGATGAATTTTTTATGCATAAGTTACATAATAGACATGCATGGTAAATACTGGTAATCAGTAACTAATTAATTATAGTCAAGTTTATCAAAGCGCATCTTATTATTCTTAATAATGGAGGACATAGATATTATTTACAATTAGAGTTAAAAGCCTGAATTGCGTTTATAGAAATACATATTTTCTTCAATGGAGGTTTCGTCTATCATCTTCAATTTTTACGCAGTGTTGTTCATATTTCCGAACGTTGTACAACAAAGCCATTAAATAGACAATTCTCATTTTGAGGCAGACCTAGCACGGAGCCACAGACGGACACCGAGAGGGGTAAATTCAGGAAAGATCTCAAAATTTAAAAGATTTATGTCCCACTGCTTGCAACAAAAAACCTTTTATATAACAGTAGGAAATGCTTCTCCTGAGACCGAATATATTATCGGGGATACAAAATTTGTTTGGAGATAGAACACTGCAATGTTGAGTCTATGATTCTATGAGTCTGACTCTAGTCTATGAATGAAGTCATTAAATTTTACAAAGAGTCTTTTATTATCATTTTATATTTATTTTGTTATAAATATTTGATGTGTAATGGATTAAGTCCAATTTTTACGCCTTATTTATTTGTAAATGTGTTGCAGCTTTGACATTAATCATGACATGGCGACGTGTATTTAGGCAGTATACCGTTACCTGCTAAATTTGGAGGAACGTGCAAATAAAGTCAGGTAAAACAACTAGTACAACGTTATGTAGTTAAGTCACTTCTACAGATTAGGCAACATAAACCAATACATGCTGGTATAATGTTAGATTACTTTTATTTTATTTATATTGAATTACTGCTGAAATTTTGCATTGTTAACAAAATCAATTTTATTATTTACAAATTGCTACACTTTATGTAAATAAAACAAACAGAGCATCTTTTGTTTTGTTAATTAGTTCAGGCAGATTTGGTAAACAGAATACTTCGATAAAGAAACTTTTTTTCCAAACTTTTTTTTAAAAAGCCGTCCATACTTTTTTGAAAAAAAAATTTAGTTGGTTAACAATAAATTTGATAGTTTGTACACTGTCGGCTGTCCTTACCTGAGATCATCAGGTCCTATGTCACTGATGAGGCGCTGGTCGTACAGATTCCCAAACGTGTCGTCTGTTCTAGTAATTCCGCTCCACAGACTCTCGAATCGTATGGTACTGACGTCACCAGGTATGGAGTACACGGCGATCAGGCCTGGCCTTTCTATGCCAACAAAAATTACTGTGGAGCTACCATCCTGAACAACGGCTAGACTTTCAACTTCTGGACCCTACAGTGAAATCATGTTCAAGTTAAAATTAAAACATAAAACTCCTTTCTAGACTACCATTTGATACTATACACATCATATATCCCTGTGTAACCCTATACATGGTATCTACATAATACTATATATAGTATAATGTGGTTAAATTGATCTGAGAAGCGATATGGAAAATAAGAAAAAATGACGTTAAGAATTTTATATATATCAAAATAATATTTTGAAGATTGATTAAAATACATCAATGCATTTTAGAGAATACACTTGTACGCATTAATACATTTAACATTCTATAAAACTAAAATCACTTTTTCAATCAATATTTAGCATAACTACCAAATTAAAAGTCTTTAATTGTTTGATGAGATATGAAGTAATTATAAGGTTTTCTTTTAAAATAATTAAACAATAGCACAGAATATGTTATCTTTCAGCTGAACATACATAATAAACGGATTATGATATTGATGTATTCTGTATATATCAAATTATCTACGCCATGTTATCTTTTTTAAGGCATGAAACCTTGTCAACTCTGTTAAAACTGTCTACGCTATGCCGTCGTACTAAGAATACAAGCCTCTACATTGTGTTTCTGAACCTGCCTTTGTGGCGTTAGGCTTGGTAACACACCTTCGCATCAGATCGCGAATCCTTGGACTCAGATACGACAGTTGTTTCAGATTTTCCATTAGCATTGAAGATTTCACTGTATTGCTGTGCAATTTTTTCCTCTATTTCACTTCCGCTGTCGTACACTTGGTCAAAGGTAACGACGTCAAATAATGATATGCTCCTTCCACCGAAAGTGAATAGATCGTCATACGCATTTCCATGTTTCCCTTCAAGGTTACTGACCATGAGACGTCCTGTAGATGATAATTACATCAACATTTATGAACGTGAGCATATTTACATATTTACTGACCTTTATGGATTTAACAGCAAAACATCACTTTATTTTTATATAAGATAGTATTTAAGTTGGAAAATAGTACAAAAATGTCACACTGTAACAAACATCAACTTCATTTTCACCACAAGCCCCCTTTGATTCCAAGATAAGATGAATTATCCTACATGTAGTAGTTTAATTATGTATATGAAGCAACTTGCGCTATTATTCTATACTATGATCGACAAAATCGATGGCAACTAATCAACCATAGTTAAATATTTAAGTTATGAAAATACTTCGTTGAAATCTAATGATCTTCAGAAAATTTATCATGCAATAAATAAAATGTTTCACAGAAGGACAGATGAAGATCGTACAAAAATAAAAACTGTCAACGACAGTCGTATACATAGTAAGTCAATGTTATCCAAAAAACCCTAAACATAAAGTCATTACATTCAAAACAAAACGTAGGTCACAAATATAGGTCATAGTGACCTACTTATTGTACAATGCTTTCCTGTTTTCGAAGGTTTTGCATGACATTGAGCCTTCAGCATCAACTGTGTTCATCGTCAAATTTGAGATCAGTTTTTCCTATAATGTACCCATTTACTAATTTTTACTCCAATCTTATCATGTTAATTAATAAGTGGGATACAATCTCTAGTTAGTTTATAATTCACCATCCTCTCATACGTTCCTGCTGACTGAATTTGATCAGTTGTAAGAACGTAATCGCGTAAACACGATATCGTATAACGTTTAATGTTACGAAGTAGAAAACAAAGTTACAATGTTACTATAAAAATGTCTCATTTATGTGGTATTAGAAATAACATGAATTCCATATATTTGGCTATTCTAGTCTTTGAGGTTAGTACAAGCATCTTGAAACGTGGAAATAAGATCAACTGCATGTAAGTACAAATATAACATTACATTATTGCACTGATAAAGTACACGTTGAGTAGGATAGCACTAAGATATATTGTTCTAATAGGTAAAAATACAACTGTTTGTCTTACCAAGATTTTTGTCGGTTTGAAGGTTCCACATAAATCCGTTGTTTGCAGCCCAGTATGGAACAGCCGCATCCACATCTATGTGATCTAACAAAGTAACAATGAAAGCAAACGTATATACACTGTTCAGGATATCTTCATTATCCATCTTTGAAACAAAATATAGTTAAATATAAATTATTAACATGTATATATATTCAATATAAGTGAATAAGGGAAATCATTTCATTTCTATTAACAAACTTTACCTAAATGATTATGAAAATGTATTAAGACATTAGCGTTAATGAATTTCATACTGATATCATATTTTTTTCATGTAGGTCTCTCAGTTTTTACTTATCGACCTTTTCGACTTCCTTTGTTTCAATTTTAGTTTTTGTTTTGTCGTTATGTTCATTTCAAAACAACATTTAATCAGTATGTGTTTATTTCCTGGACATAACAATTGAAACTGCCATCGGAACATTTTAATAAACGTTTGGATCGCAATCAATCTACAAGGATATAAACAAATAGTCTCTAAACAAAAATTTCACAAAATAAACGAAATTAATATCTGATATTTGAGAAATTGTACAGGCTAACATATATGCTGTATACCAATGAATCATTAAACATTAAAAACTTTCTATGGTAGCAGTCTACAGTAGAAATGGCCTGTTCCTAAAAATAACGGGCATGTCTCGGATAAACATGAATAGTGGATTCA
>JAULCA010042552.1:1299-15731 GCA_032360845.1 Crassadoma gigantea
CGTTAATAGGGCGGCGTTGAATTTTTCTGAAATAGTAAACATGGCCCTAGTGTTCTAGATATGTTTGATGTTATATACACCTGACTCTGCTTTGTCTGATGTTGACTATGTTACTACGAGTCGCTATAATATAACGAATGTATGTTTTCTAGGGTAACGTTAGATTTACACACTTGGCCAATTGAATATTGGTTTTTGCATATTGTCCTTTTTTGAGAAGGCATCATCAGAACATTGCTTATTCAACATAGCTCTTAAATCAACAATGGAGTTTTAAATGATATATTATTCAAATGTACTTTCTGAAATAGTACGCGATATACTTAAATAAATAGGACTTGGAAAAATGCCGAAATGGGATAAGAACGTTTCCCTATGTTTTAAAGCCCCATGCACTGTTGTTTTTCCTATATAGAGTAACCTCCCCTTCACTTCCGTTTGTATACAACTGTAACATAGTATGGCTCATGCACTTCCGTTGTCCAGGTATCTCAATCGGTTTCAACGATGACATAATCAGAAATCCAGGGCTCCGATCCCTGTCTGGTCCTTCAGAATATTTTACATAATTGATGATTATATTTTGTTTCTTTTCATATCTATTATCTCTTCATAAAAGTCCCACAAAAAGAAAATGTTCATGCTGGAAAAAAATGTTTCGATGTGTGGTTTTACTTTTGTGGCGGTGTTTTTACTATATATCCGGACATGTACCGGCGTAGGTTCTGTATGTTATACTGGCTACTCTTTGTTCCGGTATAAATGTGCCATATCTACAAAACGTGTGTTTTTAATTTTATAAAGACATTCGCCCTCTAATACTGGCGTACAAGATCATGCCGTGGTGAGTGAATAGAACTAAAGTATGGATTCCTACCTGAATTTGTATAAAGCCTGTTTGTATGGCCGGGGTTCGCAAGATATGCCTGGATGTGCGGTTTAAGTATCAATAGTGTCTGGTTTGAATGGACTGCCGCGTGCAGGCAGCTTATAGTGACACGATGATGTATACAAACACCAGTCGGAAATCTGAAGTGATTGATAAGTGTTTTGTGTTACGGAACTATTGAACAAAAATCCCCCTATATGACGCGCTAGGTCTGCAAAACTACCGTCAACACGTCATTTCAATCTCGTTATCCAAGTTTTTTGTTATTTCTTTTAAAATGGTTTTAAGGGTCGCACTTGTGGCTGACTAATACCTTGTAGAAGTAATTATTATTGATGGGGCATCTTGATAGTCTGTATGAAGGACAGGTTATCAGGATAATAGAACGGTGTTGATGAACTAACGATAAAACTCTCTATGTGTGGCCAACACGATTATAAACCCATAAATAGGTTAGGTATATATATATATATATACTATCTGTTTGATGACCCATCTTAAGTCTTATGCCCGGGTTATATCACGTTTCCAATAGCTATATTTATATATATATACAGTATGTGTGCCAACATTTTACGCTCACACATGCAAAATGAGGCAGCATCTCCGCTCCGAAAATTGGAAAATGCTTGACGAGTTAATAGAATACCTCAGTCGACGTGTGTAGAGTTCTGAGACGCCACAAATGATATACCTCGGGTTATGTCTAACCGCATGACTTCCGATTTGATTTGGGGGTTTGTTTGCTTGAATATTTGCCGGAGTTATATTACCGACGCTTCGTTTGAAGTTGAGAAAATTAATGTCTTTTTTACTTAGGAAACAGCCTTGGATACTATCGACTACGATAGGGGCATTGTTTTATATACAAATTCTCATTATACTTTATATCCATGCTATTGATTTTTACAAGTAAACCGTTGTCGTGATCAAAGTCATGTTGTTTTTAGGTCGCATTTGCGAATATTTAATTTTGAATAATGTCGAACAATTTTAATGATTTAGAATAATGCCAAATTTGAGACTATTTCCCATCGGTGGTATTTCACCATCACCTAGGTTCCATCGCTACTCATTACTGCAGGTTGAAAGATTGAGAACAGAATACACCTGCTGTTATCCACTGTATGAATCGTAAGAGGCGACTTATGATGGAACTCCTTACAAAAGCTGCTGCACTCATTGCAATCTTTATACTTCTCACTATCTCTAATCTCCTTTTATTTCTTAGCACCTTGCTTGGCAATACCTCACTAAGGGCTTAAATATTAAACGTTGAAGGTGAGGAAGGCAATGGGTTCTGCCTCCAGGCCGGAACATACCAAAGTCTTTAATAATGTAATTTGTTATTCCTTGCTTACGTTCGGCAATTACAGCTGGTTCACACGTTGTCTGTATAATGTGTCCGGGCGGAATGCTGTGTTAGATGCCTTCGGCATGGTATTTCAGTGAGATAGCATTTGAAGTCGACATCAAGTCAGCGCTTTCACACTGAGGCAAATACACCAACATACCCTGCCTCCGTAGACTGGCTACCAGCCCCTAAGATATTATGAAGAATTTCTCGGCTGCATTTTACTTCTAGATTATCTCCCCTTAGTTTAGAACTTATCAGACATCAAAGTGATCAACATGTTAAGAGAAATAACTGTTTTTAGTTACAAAATATTCCGGAGACGGTGGCCAGTCTACCAGCCTACGGTACACGTACACGTGCACGCATATAAATCCATGAAGTCACGTCATGAGGTTACTTCAGCTGTTAATAGGACGTTAATCTAAATAAAACCAAACCAATCCGTCGCTACTTATAGTGAATAGACATAATTTCTATGAGTTCATTCATACCATTACATACTGTAAACATACTTATTTTAGCGCAATCAAATTAAAGAGTATTATCAAAATTTAACAGATACATGTATGGAGAAGACAAATTTTAATTTGTTTTATAAAGTGTCTTATCTTCTTCGTATTTTGCAAATAAAATACGTTTGAAATAAAATTTCACAAACTCAAATTGGTGTATTGATAATTAAGCGTAATATCTAAAACCCGAAAAGCGGTAAAATAAGACTACCGCTGAAATATTAACGTTTGCAGTTTATTTGATACATTTTTAAAAATAAGGTCATTTGCAATCCATCCTGCAACATATTTATGTTTCGCTCATGTAAAATTATTGATTAACAAATATTGTACTATTTGTGAGAAGTAACTGGATCTTCACCAATCGAGTTAGACTGCCTCCCGTCTCTAAAATATTGAATTGTTTAGATAAAAAACCTTGCATAAGTTTGAGTCTAAGTTCTAAACTAGGGGGAGATAAGCTAGTAGTAAAATGCAGTTGAGAAATTCTTCATTAAAACTTAGGGGCGGGTAGAGAGTCTAGAATCGAGTTGACTATCTGTTTTTCCTGCAGCAGTTGTAGGGTTTTTCTCTGCTGTGCCCTTTCTAGCCGACAGCTTGGCCGTGACCTTAATACTGTAGGACCATAAATTTACAACCACGGATCTCTCGACTCTCGTATAGACGAGGAAGTAGCTGTCATTTAATAGGTTTATGGCGTCCTCAGCCATTGCACAAAGGCGAAAGAGTACCAGACGGAACAATAGAAATACTCACGCCATTGTTTTTATTGAAGCTTAATAGCGTCTAATTTCTCCTGAGGTGGGAATGATATTTTATAGCTAGTATTTGCTAGATGCAGAGTAAATATATTCCCTACTCAGTATACAGAATGGCCTTCGATTACAAACAATGTTATTATGCTCTTTTGTTTCCTTGTCACTTTCCCGCTTTTCTCTTTAAGAACGTGACATTATTTGGTTTGAACCAGATTAAATTAAACGAAGTAATCAATGATGCACAAAATCATTATCCTTCCACAACAAGTTGTCCTGTTCGTCTTATTAAAGGGGTTTCATATTAAGTTGAAATAGTATGCTGCCCAACCCAATAGTATCTTTGTGCAATAAAATATGTTTTAACTAAGCCGGGCGTTGCTACATTTTGCCGTACGACTGGGATTTGTCTAGAGGGAAACGAAAACTGCCATAAATTCCCAACGTGTCTTGATTAAGACACGCCACAGCGCAGTTTACAACGATGCACCAAAGTAAAATATTATTTCACTCTTATAATTAATGAATTTGTTATTCAATTAGCAGTTACCATTCTTTCCCTGAGGCAGAAGCAAATGTGAATTCGCTGTCAAATGATATATTATACTGTACAAGAACAACTGATTACCTGATTTTCATTGTATATTTTTTTATTTAAGAAGCTGTGTTTAGTTAAGAAATTGACAATTCAAATAGAATATATGGATACACACCCTTTATTCGCTTTTTAGGAAGATCAGTTGATGACATTAAACAGTCTTTGTTATCCAAGATGATATGCTTGCATAAAATGATTGTGAAAACCAAAAGCTTTACCGCTAGTCCACAAACGTAAGAACAATCAAAATACCGCAATATATTGAATATGTATTCAAAATCAATTTCTATACTTGTAACAAACGTCAGTCCCCTGACATCAATAATGTATGTTATTGTATTTCAAACATCAATCAGGTACCGGCATTTTAATACATAGATTATGAATAATGCGCGTGTTTTGTTCATTCTCTTTCAATGAAATGTAACAATAGTTTCATTATCAGAGGGACCCTATACAGCTTGCTATGTAAGTATATATGTTTACACGGCATACGATATATAAACATTGTTCCGATGTTAGACTATGAAAGAAAGGTCATTTAAAGCAATTAGACATCGAACGTAGCGAGGTTTAAAATGTATTTGCCTTTCGCCTTTTGTTTTTGTGACATTTACATTAATTTACTGCCATTATCGGTATTTCATCAGTATCACGTTTCGTATTTGCATAGTCAGAGCGACTTTAAAAGGGAGAAATATTGTCCAAAAATGAGGCCTGAAAATACTATCGAGCTGTTTGTAAGTTTTCTGTTGTTTCTCTTGTCATACTTGCTATTTTGCAATGCATAACATTGCTTTTGAAATGAAACAATTAAGTATTTTGTTATTCTTTTGATTAGGCCACGTCACACAATTGAAATGATATACCCCAATATATATTGCTTACTTTTATGTACAGGAATCAATAACGAACGCGAATTCATGTTGATAAGATAAAATCTTACAGTTTATTGTATTTAAAACTTAAAGATGATAGAAATCCTATTCCCTAAATCTTGTTCGTATATGACAGAGCTTTTTAGGGCAAAAAGTGGTAAAATATCTTACACCCGATTTCTTGTGCGTGACCTCACAATGGGAAAACGCTGACGTGAAGTCACGAAATTGTTTAGATGCCTCGAATAGCGATGTGTTTTTTGTGACTTCTGATCTAATTTTGGCAATTGGAATGACACGACATTACTCTTTTATGCCTAGGGGTGTAGAATAGGGAAATTCCAAACTAGCAAGATTTTCAAATTGGTGAGAAACCCTCGGCAAGCCTCGGGCATTTCCAAATTTGTAATCACTCGGGCGAAATTCACCATTCTACATCCCTTGGCAAGAAAGAGTATCGTGATATCTACTCCGTAAAGACACCTCACATTTAAATGTCCACAATAAAAAACAAATCATACCCAAATACCTGACATATTCTAAAATGATGTAACATACCAAAATATCAATTTTCAAAATCACGTCTACACGGCACTACGATAATACTTCGATAATACAGACTATTCGAATTTTGTATGAATTCTTAATATTAACAATAAAAAATGCATTAGGCAAATTTGCGATTTATTTGCACTTCCTTTCTATTTCTGCTTCCCTTCGGCTGATTTGAATTAAAGGAAATGTTGATTAACAAAATATGTGTGAATATTGAACATATCAACATAAGTTGTTTGGTTTGGTTTGGTTTGGTTGTGTTTTACGTCCTATTGACAGCTATGGTCATTTAAGGGCATGTCGTGTTTTCGTGACGGAGGAACACCGGAGTACTAGTTTAAAACCCACCGACCTGCGGCCAGTTAAGGCCTCGAACCAGCAACCCAGGGGTGGAGGGTTGGTGATCCTAGACGGTCAGAGGCCTTAAGCATTCGGTCACTACGCCCCTACAGATACTGTAAAACAATTGATAACAAGATGACTTTTAGAAGTTGCTATGCCATGTGCCCAGTCTTTGTGGTTAAAATAAAAAGAAGAAACACTGTTTAAACCACAAAAAAAATGCTAATACACATTCCGATACCTACCAATATACCACATACCAAAACCAAATATACACAAAACTGACACATACCAAAGTAAAAGATATCCAAATACCGGACATATTTTAGGCCATGTTAAATTTGGAGACGTGACTCATCAGGCGAAATTTATTTACAGCAATGGAGGCACCTGATATCGGAGGCGATACAAATAAGATTAAATACAAGAACTTTGTCAAAGGCTACATCATACAAGAAGTCGACTTCATGCATTTATTGTGTAATTTAAATTTAGTTTTGCGGTTACTTTACATGCCAATTTTTCGAAATTTTCCATAGGGTAGATTATGCGTGCTTATATACTCCTTAGGAGTCTCGATGGCCAAGTGGTTAAGGCGTCTGACATTCTGCTAACACTAGTCCTCCACCACTTGGTCGCGGGTTCGAGGCCTACGTTGGGCAGTCACCAGGTATTGGCCGTCGGTCGGTGTTTTTTCTCTGGGAACTCCGGCTTAGCTCCACCACCAAAGCCTGGCACGTCCTTAAATGACCATAGCTGTTAATAGGACGTAAAACACAAATAAACCAAAACCAAACCAAGCCCCTTAGGAGAATGATAACACTTTTAAATGTCCTATGTTGAACTGTTCTTTTAGAGAGAATCATCAGATCTTAGAAATATGAGTAGCTTAACAAATTCACTGGTTGAAAATATTGAAATGTGGGGTCACGCAATCGAAAGTTTATCTCCAAATTAGGGAGTTCTGTTAAGTCTGAGAAGATTACTTTAGCTTTTGGTTTGTAATTATGTGTTTGATTAGTCATTGCTTGATTAGATTTAAGTTATGGTGTATCGTTACAGGGATATCTATAATATCTATAGTGTATATTACATTACATGTATATTTTCTTGGAGGAATAATAGAATCACCCACCAGAAATACATCCCGAGGGTGTTTTCCTATTTCACAGAATATTATCATAGATCAAAATTTACCGATTACTTGAAATTTACTTATGCAGATTGATTAATTTTTGAAACTTTTAGAAAAGTAAATCTAAAGATAGTAATTAAACTTGTTTCTGCAATGCTTTTGTCCTATATAAGCACCATGGTGCAACATTTTTCATTAGCAAATCCTTCTGGCTTGGCAAGAATTCGGTTAATGAATGTTATGAATGTACTTTTCAAATGAATATTTCTTCGTATACTTGGTGTCACTTTTAATTCCTAGGACGGCATGCTGTTACCACCGGCTGATGTTGAACTTTTAACATTGTTTTCCATCACTCAAGCCGGGAAAGTGTTTGTTCATCACTTTAGCACGCTCTTATTATCTTGTGGTCAGCCGTGGTCAAGTGGCGTCAGCTGGTGTCCAGTACCGATGACCATTACATTGGTCACCAGAATATCATTAACGACAAACTGTCTACTCGAAACACCTGCATAATGGTGAAGCATGTAGTTCAGTCTGAGTGAATGCAATTAGACATATGACAAAGCAAGACACCGAGCACATAAATGTATACGTGGCTCACACTTTCTATAAATAGACACAAAGTGAAAGTACAAAAAAGGTGATGACACGGATGATGTCAGTATTTTTCGTTTGACCAGGTAACTCAGTTGGTCAGAGCAACTTTTTATTGATTGGAGGCCAGGAATGCGAATCCTGGGTCGACCCTATATAATTTTCACACCGAGAACACTGTCTTTTTTTAGTTTAGTTCATCTTATTGTGATTTTGCGTTTTAATTACGGTCAAGTCAATTATTGTTTTTTCTTCAGAAATCATGCAATAAAACGGTTCATATGGCCGTGGCCGGCTCAAATTGGACTTTTTTCAATTGAACAAGTCTTTGGCGTATTTAAGTAACGCCGAAGTGGAAACTTATGCAAAATGATAAATGTCTCCATGGAGATGATGCATTAAATTTTTTCTCAAACAAGTCTTCGTGTTTTAATTTGGTTTTTTTTCTTCAAATTCCAAAGGTACCTCTCCTATTATGGAGTAATATATATAAACATATTTATTATGTTTTTTTCTTCAAATAAATGATTTTGAAATCCCCTTTCTAATATTCTTTCAGGAATTAAACATATTTTATCGTGTTTAGCACACAGCCACTGGTCTTTAACAATGTGGTTGAAACCACAAAGTATTCTTTATTTTCGTTTCGTTCTATTTCCTCGAGGACAAATGCAAATTAGCGAGTCGGGAAAAGATTCGTTTTGGACCCTAGTGGTTAAGTGAATGTGTTTACGTTAGATTCATTTTAACAGTTGCGGCCTAAAAGCAGTATTTTAAAATAACTGCGTTTTAGTAATGTTGGATAACTACAAGTCTTGGATGGGCGATCTGTAATTACATTAGGAAAACGAGGCAAGCATGGCGTAGATATGGTTGTGAATTGATCCACGGGGAACTCTTCTCGGTCAGTCTGTCTCCCTTGGCTACCCAGTGGCCTAATTAACGTCCGAGCTTCGTGTCCTACTTGCTGATTACTGGGCATTGTCCGGTAATGGTCATCCTCTGTGGACCTAAATTGCTTTACTCGTTTTAGACAATTATATTTACTGGGCCGTAGTCGATACCCTACGTCCTTCCGATTCTGCAAATACCAACCCATTCATTTTCAAACACGACATATTTGATCTGAAAATCATATTTATTAGTATATAATATCATCATCAATGATTTTTTTTCTATGTTATACACATGGAGCCTATTCAAGAAACATTATATCATTAACCTGTGTAAATGATGTCATTACGATGTGATAATGTTTGTAGGGTTGCCATGACTTTGCAATGTCACGTGTTCCCCACGTGACAAGGCTTCAGTCGACGTTCATCCAAATTCAACCATCCACGTCCAAAGTGTCCAAGTCGATTCTAGCTGTGCTTCAATACTTCAAATGGCGGACTGTTACAATGGTTGTTGGTACGTCGGACGAATGGAACCAGACTGCGCGCAGCCTCCAGCAAATGACGTCAGACCATGACATCAAAGTGACTCAAAAGGTTTATTTTAAGGAGCCTTACCCATCAAACACGAACTTCCCGGCAATTGTAGAGAAAACGTACAGACGGACAAGAAGTAAATACATTTCACATTTTTTATTTTAATTTTGAAACGAATTTGTACCAATATGATTTTTGTTAACAATTTCAATATTCAATTTTTAATCGATCTACCCCTTTGAAATATTCCTTTTAATATTTTATTTCTAGCATTTTCCATGATGCTGCTAAAGAGTATCACTTTTATCATTGCACCGACGTTGTACTAAAACTTCCCTCTTATAAAAACACTGATGCTACACAATAACACTCCAATTAAAATATTCATTATCCTCTAAAATAGCGATCTTCCAAAAATATATCTGATGCTGCACAGTTCTACTACTATAAAATACGCATGCATTTCTAAATAGTTTACACAATGAATATAATTTTCATCTTTTAATGCTTCTATGTTAAACTGCATGATTATAAAAGCGTTGTACTGCTTTCAGTTGGCATTCATAGTTGCTATGAAAGCCAAATCCCATTAGCAATAAATAGGACAAACGTTGGCACCACACGTTTTACATTGCTACGCAATATAACGTTAATTTGTGTTACAACGGAGTGTGCCATACTAATACGAATATCCCTCAATTGATTTTACCGGTGTTACGTTTTATTAACATCTTATGAACTATTGTTGCTTGGTCTGTGTTTCAGTTTACATATTTCTGGGAGATTATTACGCGCTGATCGACTTTGCACGAGCGATTGACCGGAAGCCGGAGACGAACACTGGAGAATATGTCATCATTGCGCGGGCGGCAGACGACAGACCATATAATACCGAAGATCACAATTTCTTCATTAAAAGTAACATATCCAACTGTCTGGCAACTTCATAAAAGATGCCTCCGTTATTTATTATGTCACTTTTCCAAAAAGCTATATGACGCCTACAGCAACGTCGGGAGAAACTGAATGTTTTCCCCTCCAAAAAGTCAATTCTCTTTGTTAACACTGCATAAAGACTAATATTAAAATGCTATTTTTAGGATAAAGCACACGGGAAATTTAGCAGACAAAATGGCAGCCCCGAAGCAGGCTGTAGCTAAGAATTGTAAAGTTTTTAACGTTAAATTGAAAATTTAATGGCCACTATTCTCCTATTTCCTGTATTTCAACATATGTTTCAGAAACTTCAGGAATTGATTTTGATTCTTTTGACATAAGGTTACACCAGTGGCTACTTAATTGACAAAATGGACATATTGCGTCGTAAATATTTTACTTTGATTGACCTCATTTCCGACCTAACAAATTGAGTAGATGCATCCTTACTTCAAAATTTTACTGTAGTTCCAACACAATATTACGATATAAAATGTAAAATTATATATGAAACGACAGGTATAAATTCTTATACAGAAAAAACAACGACAAACTCATGTTTTCTCACAGTTACAGTATATGACTCATTCAATCACTTAGGATGCTTGTTTATTTTCGTACAGCTCCCTTTGAGGTAAACGTTACGGAGGAGTGTGTATCTGCCTTCCGGTCTGTGCTTCTGTTGGTCCCGAGGGCTCCAAATAACCCTTACTGGGAAACCTTCCTCCAGAACGTCCGGGACCTCAATCATAAGCCACCGATCAATCTGCCACCTCTTCCGCCGATCGTCTCCAAGGTAATTATATGATTAAATTATGAAGCGTTTTAAGCTTAAAAGCGCACATAGCTTTTTCAGTATATACCGTAACCCACACACCCAACCCGAAAAAAATCATAGTCATCCCTTATAATTTTATTAAGAAACTACATAATTATTTTATTCAGTTCTGACAAAAACTAAATAATAATTGCACCAAATACAACATTTTACAGTAATATCATTACTTTTTGCTATGATTGATTTTTAGGTTATACGTTGTAACCTGAAAAAATATAGCAATGGGGATATAGGCAATATTTAGGTATATGTACCTAATATATTGATTTTTAATATTAAAGTGTATGTATTTAATATCTTAAGTTTAAATGATGAACGCAACATAAACACATGTCAATGCGTCTTTAAAATTTGGTTATTGCTACAGCATGTTAAAAATGAATTACACCGCATCATACAGCTGTTTCGTCCTTCTAAGACGTATCAATGATGCTATGAAGGGGCCAAAACGTTGTAGAAACAGAGGTGCATGCACTTAAAACCCATAGGTTGTACATTATGACCCGTGCTACAATTCAAAAGAGAAAACATTGGCAAACAGGTGAAAGCACACCTCGGGACTATGGAATCCACCGGTAGATTTACCGCCTTGTATCGTGAACAATGATTATTTTCAGAGTATCAGATTATCGTAGCAGCATACGATACTATAATACACACGTAATCATCATGTCAGAATGATAAAATATTGGTCTACGAACATCTTTATTGAGTATTGTGGAGCACGTTGCTGAAGACGAAGGAGAACCAATTATGCACCACTTCTACGCGATCAATGTGTGGTTTTCTTACGAAACGGGTTTGATACAAGGGCTGATAAAAACCGCATAAAGTATATCTTACTATGGACAGCTACGTGCAAACCTAATGATCAAACCATTTTGCAATAAATATGTCGTTTCCATCAAGAAACATTGTCACATTCATTATATTTGTTGGATTCTTTGAAAGGATTTCTTAAGTTTTTATCAGTTTCGCGAGATTTAGGATTCGCGGGTATCCTATGTAGTGACAATAACACATAGTGTTAGGCTAACGATTGATTGATTGATTTGCAACTATTTCAGGGGAAGTATTTAGCACGGCAAAAAATGTTACCGCATAAATCCCAAAATTAAAGTTCACGAAAAAAATAAGTTTTACATCATTTACAATAAAAAATGAAACAGCCACCCACTTGACCCAATTTCAAATAAAAAAAATATCATTAAAGGTTTTTTCACAGTATATATGGAGAATTATATACTTTACCAGATGTTACGGACGTCATAGTGACGGGTGCCACGTGCGATGCAGGAAATACTTAAATTTTCTGCTTTGCCTAAATTGTTTCGTCGGAGGAATATTCTTTATGTTGTAATTTTTGTTTCGCTTATGAGTTTAGGTTTTGTGCTGTTGTATTGATTTTATGAAATTGGTATTTCATTTCGTTTATTTATAGCACCACGTGCCTATCTCAGCCGCCTATTTGTATGACGCAGTGATGGTGTTCGCCAAGGCGATGGCAAAAGTCATAGGGATGGGAGGTTCTCCGCGGAATGGATCCGCCGTCATACAACAAATCAGAAACAGCAAGTTTCATAGTGAGTAACGTGAACAACAGATTGCATGTCTTATGACGTTGAATAAGAACGCTTTTAGATCGATAAAGAGTTAAAATGAAACTCTTCTGTACGGACAACAATGCTTAAATCACGAATAATAACATACTACGTTAGTCTGGTGTTTCTATTTTCCATTTTCTTTGAAAGACAAAGAGGTATCTATTATTTTTGTCTGTGTTAACAGCAACCATAATGGCCCTTGTGCTGACGAGCTGTTGGCGGAGTGGCAGACGTGATTTAGTCTTACATGAAAAGTTTTTTAATCGATGTGTACACTTACACACTAGACTTTAATAATGCTTCAACATATTTATCACCAGTTTACCTTAGAAGCAATACATTGAAAAAAAAGATGCAGCAATTCGCTTAGTGTAGTTAACTAGAAAATACTTTATTGTCCAACAGGTTCGGCAAATCTTTTAGCTTTGGATGTATACACCATATAACAGATAAGTAGGTCGGCTTGTCCCCTATTTCAGACAAGAAGTTTAAAGGATAAATATTTTTTGCATATTCCTTGTCAATGCTATACAACAATTTAAAGCATGGTTCCGCGAATGGCATACGTTAAAATGAAAGTTTTACGTTAATCGTTTATTTCGTTTCCCTTGCCAAAGAATTAAGGAAGATCTACATATTTATATTATTTAAAACAACGGTAATTTTACTTATATATGAATTGGATACTTCATATAGCACATTTACAAGTGTCAAACTGATTATCAAAACACA
Source organism: Crassadoma gigantea (assembly GCA_032360845.1). Taxonomy (NCBI): domain Eukaryota; kingdom Metazoa; phylum Mollusca; class Bivalvia; order Pectinida; family Pectinidae; genus Crassadoma; species Crassadoma gigantea. The sequence goes on from JAULCA010042552.1 coordinate 14,461, forward strand.
AATATGTATCACATGTCATTCATTTTTAAACTTCCGGGTATTTAACGAAACTGTGTCCGATGTTAAATGACTAAAGGCAACAATTTAATGGGGGCAAAACTATTTTGGTTTTCGGAGATATAAGTCTTCGTTATGCAGTACAGTACAAGTTATGGTGAAGACTTACATAATTATACAATACACAAACCAAGGATTATGCCCAAGGTCGGCACCTAGGAAATATAGCTTATCTCTAGCATCTGTACCACTTAGTTATTGATCCTGAAAATAATTGTCACATCTTGTACGAAACTTAGCAGAAGGTAAACAAATGTTCCCCATATGTATGCAGTCTCGTGATACAATGTTAACTCAACATTAATTCGAGGCTAGGATACATGGAACCTCCTCATTTGTTCAAGGTCTTGTTCCATATCAACCTTACTATACATTACAAGATATGAAGTAATGTATTTAAACAAAAGTTTAGATAGTTGTATCATCATATGAACATGTCCGCCTGGTTATGACGTAAGCATGTGTGTCCAAAGTAGCTGTTTTATGCTATGACGTAGCGTATCATCATATGAATACATCCTCCTAGTTATGATGTAAGCATTTATGTGCAAAACACATTTTCTGACGTAATGTATCATCATATGAAAGTGTCTTCCTGGTTATGACGTTATTTTGTGTCCAAACTAGCTAACAAAGGTTATGACGTTCTGAATCATCACATAATAATGTCACTGTGATTATGACGCAAGCTTTTCATGTCCGAGACAATACACAGGGCTATGACGTAGTTCATCATCAAACGAACACGTCTGCGTTGTAATGACGTAGGCATTTGTGTCCCAAAGATCTGTGCAATGTTCTGACGTAATGTTTCACAATCAGAACATTTAAGCCTGGTTATGACGTAAGAATTTATGTTTAAAACAGGTATCCAAGGATATGACGTGTACATCGATGCGTACGGTGATGCTGAGGGAAACTATTCCGTCCTAAGTCTTACAAGCGAGTTCCCGGGTCGCTTGGAACAAGTTGGCGACTTCAAAATGATGTCTGACGAGCTTGGCTATCCGGTAGGTAAATTCTTAAAACGACGGCTAGATAATAATGTCATTTCCGGTTTCAGCTTATTTGAAACCATGTCATATTTGTATATGATATAGATTATTAATAATGTGAAATAGTGGTAGTTGTATGATAATTCAGCCAAAATCACGAATTTTGATTTTGGAGGTAGGACAGTTCTGCATTCTGCCCTAGAATCATGAATGACTCTT
>JAULCA010042663.1:3073-17942 GCA_032360845.1 Crassadoma gigantea
GACTTCTTGGATTTAATTCTTGCCCAAATTTTTTTTTCAATAATTTTGTTATTTAATGCTGTCTCTTTGCTCAAGAGCGACTTTTTTTTAAAATTTGTATTAACCCTTTCACCCCTGTAGACCATGATGGACTCATCCATATCTATGCATGGAAGAGTCTATTCAAGTTACATCAGGGTAAAAAGGTTAAGGAGAACAAATATTTTAAAGATTGACCTCCACTTCCTATTTTGGCCACTGCCTCTCTGTTCCCAGGGCAGTTACACCCTTTATATACACAAAATATAATTCCTTTGGCCCACGTATGATCCACGCCAAATTTAGTCATAATCTCAGACTTCAAAGTTCTTCAACTGTTCGTAACTAGCAGTCTTTTAAGGAAAGACATGACAATAGATGAGTGACAGATGATATTCACTTGTGGCCACAGCATAAGCTCACTTGAATCAGATGAGGTCATAAAAATAAAGGAATTAAAATTTGAAAACTCACATGAGCTGTCATCGTAGTAGAATCTGTATTCAATATAGTTGTTTGGCGCAACATCCAAGTCGCATGCCACAACTTGGTAAACAAACGTCTCTGCTATCAAATTCTCACGAACATTGACAGTCACCACATCCAAATACTGAAAATAAACAAAAAATTATTTACAAATTATCTGCGGTGAAAATACTTTACACATTCATATTATTAAATAGAACCCCAACTTGCTAGTATTTCCTCTGATTTGCTGAAATATGCTTGTTCAAAACATTATTTGATGAAGTTTTTGGGATAATTTTTCTTTATTTTTTTCTTTCATTGGACTTGATTGTCAACAGCTCATATTGTTTAATAACATAAATAATTGTACAATTGCTTAATATTTTCGGGACCTCAGAAATGACTTTGACTGGTGGCGAGATAAAATTGATCTTACCGTTTGATCAGGACAACTTCTGAATGAAGGAATATTGTCGTTGATGTCCAGAACCCGTACGGTCAGACGTCTCGTCCCCTGGAGGGTCGAATTCAGCGAATCAGTGGCCAAGATGATCAACTGTTTACAAAAAAATAACATATTTTTATATTTAGTGTACAGTGACAACGACGATTTTGAAAAAAAAATAACTTCATCAAAAACACTAAATTGTATTTAAGGCAGGGAATCTCACCACTTTTTATATTTAAAATTAACTTCATTTACATATTTTCATACGAATATAATAATTAATTATCAGTCTTTTTAGGAATTCAAAATATTTTAAGAAATTCTCAAGAATGTTGCAGATATGTGTTTTTGAAGAAAATAATCCTTATCAGCGGCAGAATGGCTATGATCTATGAAAAAACATAAAAAAAATTCCCAATGACTATGACTTTACAAAAACAAAATTATCTGGCCTTCAACTTACGTCATAAATGGCCTTTACTTCACGGTCGATGTCACCAATGACGGTGATTTGTCCTTGCGGTGTAATGCCAAATTTGTTCAGGTCCTGGCTGTTTGATAGGAAGCTAAAAATGATTCCGGCACCTTGGGTTCGTGGCGATGCGGAAGCATTGAATATGTTTGTGTTAATTGCTACATGCTGAAAATACAAATAAATATTTATATTTAACAGAAGGAAAATATTTTGTCAATCAAAATAAAAACATAAATAAAAATTTGTATATATACTCCCCAGAGACATAATAACTCTTTAAATAACATAGTTTGAGTTGTTTTATTAGATCTTAGAATATTTGAATAGTGTAGCAAATTCAGCGGTTGAAAGTACTAAAGGACTAGGGGCGTTTAGGGTCATTTCTGGCCTCATCGAGGATTTTGAACCAGTTGTTATATTTGTAGTCTGGAATAAACCAAGTATTGAAATATCTAATATCAAATTCATTCGACAACTGGTTAAGGAGATATGGCATTACAAAGAGAGACATAAACCCGCATTTTTATGATAAAATGTGTGAATATCATCTGCTGTGTGCCATTTGGTTGAAAATTGACCGTTTTGAAGGGAATTAAATAAACACTTTTTAATTTATGAAAGCCTCCGCATGCAACAAACAAAATAAAATTTGACATGCATAAACATTGTCAAACCAGTGTTCATTCATAAAAAGGATTTTTTGTTTGTCAAATGCGCAGGCCATTATTTCTGCATGCTCACTGTCCACAACACCATATTTCGTCTATTTCTGCATGGCAACGCAGTTTTGCTGCTATGGTAGGGCATCTACGTATGCGCATTGGGAAAAATGTGCACCAAGAAAGATAGCCAAAATTCACCAATATTATGTTTATAACAAAAATTGGTAAATAAATTCAAGTTGAATTTTTTACTTTTTATGAGGCCAAAAAAGACCCATAACGCCCCAAGTCCTTTAAGGGTCCGAAATCAGGTGTCTCCCTCCAAAATAGGGAGAGTTGGCAAGCATGTAGTATAACAATAACCAGTACAGGGTTTGTTCACACTCAGAACACTATCCTTAATCATATTTTGTTTATTTCGTCTCTTATACTTTTTCAAGAAGTTCTACAAGACATATTTTCTTTTCAGAAATGATTTATCAAAGCTATCTTATAATAAGTCGTGCAGATAAAATAAGTATAGGTATAAAATTGTATTGATTAATGTATATCCTAATTGTATATCTATGTACTGTAAAGCCCTTTAGAGTGGCTTATGTTAGCTAGATAGGGCGCTATATCAAATGTTGTATATTTATTTTATTTTATTTTTTATTTATACATGTAACTGGTTTTGGCAGTGGAATTGGCATCCTTTAATGTTGAATGAGATGTTAAACAAAGTATAACCAAACAAACCTTAATTCCTCTTGTAAGGCATACAATTATTTGAACTCTTCGAATTGTTATGGATTTTTCATAACTCAATGAAAGGGAAAATTCTTAGAATGTCCAGAAAAAGAAAAAAAAATGTTTGAAACAACTTTAAAAACCTACCTCCAAAATGTTGACAGATGCTCCGATGGTTGGCTGGAACCAGATCGGCTGACCATTGTCCAGTTGTCCACTGCTGACGTTGATATAGACATTAGCATAGGATAACTCAAATGGAGTCCCACTATCCCTCGCCTCGACCTGGACGTAAAATGAACCATAGACCGACGCCCCTTCAAGTGATGTCTTGGTGACCACATTTCCGGAGTTTGGGAAGATATCGAAATATCGGGACACTATATGAAGAAATTGATATAAAGACAATAATAAATCAAAATTAATGCACTTGGTTCCAGAATGAATTCATGATTTTTTTTTTTTTTAATTTGGCATGCCCTGATGATGCAAGCCAGCCTTACGTAAAAAAAAAAAAGCACTGTGAGCATCTGAGGGCTAAAACTCTGTGTATAGCGGAGCACGAAACACGACTAGAGTTAGCAGCATTGTGGTATCAGAAGAGATACTTGTACCGAAACATCTGTAATATATGTTCAACAAAGTTATGATGCTCTGAAAACTACAGATCACAACGCTGTATATAGAAGCGCACAAGGCCCGATATTAGCATGCGACATCAAGCCACCTTAAGATATTTTAAAAATTTGGCAGTTTTTAGATGGGAAAGTATATGAGGGATGCTCACTGTAGACAAAGCGATGCAATAACAAGCTATTGGGTAAACTGTCTAAGGGAATTGGTTTGTAGTCTTTAACATTACAGCATATTTCACAAATGTAATAGCATCCGAATCAGGAATATCAGATATTGAAGAAAGGCAAATCATGAAAATATTAACCGTCATCGAAAAAAAATTAACAAAATGAAAATAATTGAGTCAAGCCAATTTCATCACCTTTTAAAATCATAAACATTGAAAGAAAAAAATTGGAGGCATATTTTACATTAACCCTTTCACTCCTAGATAACTTTAGTAGACTCTTCCATGCATTTATTGGGATGAGTCCATTATAGTCTACAGTGGTGAAAGGGTTCAGAAAACCCCTTGACACCAGACATGTATGTCGTACCTATGTTATCGGGGTTGACAAAGCTGTAGGTGACTCGACCATTGCTTCCAGTATCCAAATCTGTTGCAGATACCTGACCAATCACGTTTGACCCACCAAATGTTTCCACAGTGAAGAAATAATAATTTGGTTGTGAGAAAACAGGTTTTTGGTCGTTGATATCAGTCAGCTTGATGGTTAACTGGAATAAAATATTAAAATCAGGTTTTTGAAAAGTACATCAAATTTCAATATTTCTGTTTGGATTTACATTGCCTTTTCAAATAATTTTCTAAAATATTTTTGCTGGAATTAAAGAAATTTTAATAAAAAATACTAAGTTTTTAAAGAATAAATCTTTTGATAAAAAATATTCAAGAATCCATAACCCATAAAAACCCTAAAGAATTCCGCTGTCGTTCTTTGTAGATAGAGTAGCCTCCCCTTAACTTTTATTAGTAATGCGACTTGGCGAGGATCAGGGTTAAAGAGTAATGATAGGCGGTCCATGAGGGTTCAAGTCCTGGTCTGGCACTGCTGTAATTTTACACTCGTAACACTAGTGTTGATATTTATCTGTTAATTGTATCTTTATTTTTATTTTCATTATAAAAAAGTTCCAAAAAGTATGGCTTTCATTTCAGAAATGATTTATCAAAGCTAAATTCATGCTGGAAAAACCAGTTTCCAGTGTGTAGTTCCAGTGTTTGGCAGTGGTATGATGATCGAAAGATACAATTTCTCAGCATAACTATACAAGCCATTCGGATCGATATATCTTGCCTGTGCCCTGCTTTGACCATTATTGCACATATCTGTGAAATAACTTCAATGTAGATGACATATGAAACGGAATAACTTACATGCCAAAACTTCATGTTGATGAAGATGTTGACAATTCAATGGACCATGAAAGGTAGGCCTCATCAAGCATTTGATGTATGGGTTCAGATGTATTAGCTACTTAAGAGGCATCTATAGTCTAAGTTTAGTTGGTCTAGCACTTATTATTAACTTTCAGTGAAACTAAGTTAAATGCAAAAACTTAATGTTAACACTGCCGTCTCCAGAAAAGCAACACCTTAGTCTCGCTTCGACTGCTTGGTCCCAGCTAAACAAAACTATTATGAAATGAACATACCTTTACGGAAGTTTCTTTGTACACGTCAAATCGGCTGACATCAGGATTGTCACGGGCGTGAAGGACTAGGTTATATTGCCGAGTTGTCTCGTAGTCAAGAACGGTATTTTGGGATACCGCAATTATGCCCTGTCAAAGTTAAATTCACGCATAAGCAAGCCATAAATATGATATTTGTTTATCCTGCATCCAGAACTTATCGTCACAAGTTTTACCTTCAGTTATTGAAAATATTATTCATTTGTAGTTAATATCATTTATTTTGATCTGTAAGTAAAAAAGATCTAATAAATACATTTATCAAAGAGGTTGTTGTTGATTTAAACTTTTATTCCAAAATTCCATAATTATGATCTCTTTCATAAATATATATATATATATATACATTATGTGTTGAGGTGAAAAGACTCAATCTTAGCTATGGGAAAGTGACCAGTGAATCTTGAAAGTTGGAAAATGTTTATTTGTGCATAATCTTTATAAATGTAACATTTTATAGAATAATTTGGATTTTAAAATGGTCAATTAATGAATTAACAGCAAGCTTTCTGACCAAATGAAAAAAGCAATCATTTAATAATAAGCATAATCTAGTTAAATTAAGCAACATTTAGCCTTTTATGGGAAATACATGAAAATTTCACCTTTTGAATTGATGAAAGCCTGCTGTTATCTTTGTATGTGGATAGTTATAGGGCCTTAAAATTTTATGAAAATGTCAACGTGCCACAGCATCACAAGGATAAAATAAATAGTTTTAAATTTAATGTACGTAATAGACATTTGTAAAATGTTAGTTAATATATTATTGCCAAAAAAAACTTTAAATAAATATCCAATGGATTTTGCCCATATTCTTCGAATGCAAAGGTGACCTAATTAAATGTGACCCAAATTCATTAACAGTGACTGAACAGAACTAACAACAGTACTGAATTGTATAGCTATGAATTTTAATACTTTAATGTTACGGATGCTGATATGTGTCATTTTGTTGCTTGTCTTCCATACCCCCTAAAAAACCAAGAATTTAAAAATCCTAAATTCTTGATGTTTCATCTTTTCGCCAAGCAAAGACAAGAATTAATTAACCTTTAATCTCGTTAATTTGTCTTTTCCCAAGAAAAGACGTGAATCAACAAATCATGATTTTTATTTTTTCGTCTTTTTGTCCCGAATTAACAAGGAGCAAACTATTATTCTCATTGTAATGTCTTTTCGCCCTGAAAAGACAAAATAAGGAGAATTGAACAAACTACATTTCTCAATGTTTTGGCTTTTTCGACCAGAAAAAAACAAAACCAGAATTAAAACTTGCCTTTTTGGGGGATAAAAGAACAAAATGGCCCAATATTATCAACCACCGAACTAAGTAGACATTTAGTTGAATGGTTTGAAAGGGAGACTACTATAATTATAATAATACAAGTATTTAAATCTGATATGCAAATATATGGAGATGGTAGATACATTGGCTGGGCTGATACAAGGTCAAAGTTTATAGTTCATCTCTTAATATTCACAGGTCAAGGTCATGCAAATAATATATCACAGGTTATGTTCGAAAGTCATTTGATTGAAAGTTTTTGAGTATATAAATAATACTAAGGTTGACAACATTTTTTATTTCATTCAACTAAATCTTGGAAAAGATATTAACAGTATTTAAAATTACCCATTAATGATTCATGTACATGTATTTCAAAATCTGTTGCAATTTCATGCAGAAATCTTATTTTACCATGCAAACCCTAAGATACCATCCTGAACCCCAAGTACCTGAACCAGTGACCTTGACCCTAACTATTCTAAGGATAATACTAAAAAGCTTAAGCCAATTTTTGTATGCCTTAATAACAAGGAGGTAATTAATTTTTGCAAAACAATCCTTGATCATACAAACTTAAATAAAATAAATATAATAATGATGATTTAATTTGTTACCGTAAATATTCCACGCATTATCAACAAAAAGCTTGCTTGCAAACTAAATGTATTTTTTTTTCATTGAAAAAACAATGAATCAATTCAACACAACATTAACTACAGGTAATTAAAAGGCTCATGCACTTTAAACATCAGGTGAAAAAAAAGGCAGGAATCTAAGGTGAAGGTCAAATCAAAATCTGTGAATAAAGTACTTACTGTGGCGCTTCGCTGAAAGAATGGAGAAAAACGAAAAAAAAGATAAGCAGAGTGTTACGGGCTGGTGAGAGAGTTCCCATAGAAACCAAATGCTAGAGTCACAAGATGCGTGTAAACAGTTTCCTGGAGGCACAGAAGAGTTCCAGGCTGGTGTCACACCATATATGGATATACGATTAAAATAAACATTCCAAATATGGATACAATATATACAAACATACCATATATGGTTACAATACAGAACTTAACCATATGAAGTTTTACGACACACAAACATACCACACATTTGTATATGGATCTTTTCTCCTTATTTGGTTAGAATAAGTAAACATACCATATATGGTCATAATAAACAGGCATACCATATATGGACCTATAACTATATATGGTTACAATACACAATCATACCATGCAATCATACCATCGATGGATATCATAATCATACCTTTAATCATATATTATTTTTACGGAGGGTGTTCTGAATAATTTCATGATTTTTTCCTACCTTTCTCAGATTACAATTTTTTTTATCAATTTGGGAGAGTTTAAAGAACTTTAACTAATTCACCCTGAAGTTTCAGATTAAACTATTTGAACATTTGAATTGGAAGAGTTCATATGCATCTTCAGGGGTGAAGGAGTTAAAAAGAGATCATTTACTTATGAATACCCCTTTTATTAGCTAACAAACACACACTGTTTATATATCTATATTTCTATGTGGTCTAAATTATTTTTACATTTAAAGTTTTAAAATCCAATAGAAAATTTTGATCAAATTTATATTTTGGCTAAGGCTGATATTATATATTTGATTTTTTTTAGTTTCTACGTTTGATGAATACAATTGTACTTTTCAATATTATGGTCATTATCCCCTCCCCAGCCAACCTCAAACCCTAAAAAAACCTGAAAATGGGAAAAAATTATCGTAATAATAGTTGATTTAACAATATATGTATTTTTTTTCCGTTTCTGTAAGCCTAACATAAACTTTACCGTTTCATCACTGTAGACAACAATGGACTTATCCAAATCAAGACATGGAAGAGTCTACTAAAGATACATAGGGGTGAAAGGGTCAAATATACTGTGAAAGTCAAACATCCAATCTTTCAATCCATAACTGATAATTCTATCAAATATCCATACATGTTGCCACCTTGTCAAAATATGATATTCAACTACAGCACCAGAAATGTGTTATTGAAATTTGTCATTAATTGAATAAAAAAAACAGCAGGTTAAATAAAGCATCACTTCTATGTGAAAAAAACAATATAAAAAAAATTACATCACTTAAACTATGGATGTATTAAGTCTTTTCTTGAATAAGTAAACAGTATGATTTGTAGATGCATTAATTAACAGCCTAATTAAGCAATTAATAAACAGTTGAAATCTAATTTTACACATATCTTAATTGATCAACTAATTCATCCCTGAAGACACAATTGAACTCTTCCAATTCAAAGGTTGGAATAGTTCTTTATGAAATTTCAGGTGTGAATGAATGAATAATCAAAATTCACAGATGTATTAACAAGTAATATGGTTTAATTCTAAGTCCATTATTAGCAATTTGATTAATCAAAAGTCTTATTTTAATTAAGTAACACACTAGAAACAAGAGAAAAGAAATAAAACGCTAGTTAATGTTATTTGATTCCGATCGTTTTATTATAAACAGCCTAGGGGCTACTATATGCTCTCCTCATATAAATTATAAACAATATAGAAACAATCGTAAGATTTAATTTCAGACAATAGGATTTTTTTTTCTCACTTATATGCAATATTTTAACACCTCTTCTTTTTTCAAAGGGAAAGTAGTTAACATTATTTTTAAAAAAGATGAAAAAAAATGTCAAAAAAGTTATTTTGTATTAAGTTTTCATTCAGTTTAAAATTTATCAATGTGTATGAAGCAGATGATTCAAAATAATGTGGTGCCCATCTGTTTAACCTGATGCTGTACACATGATTGTCTCCTATGCAGGATAGCAGGTGAGTTACTTAGGTGAATTAGTGAATGATTGAACGATTGATTGAATGAAGGAGTGATTGACTGAATAAATGATTGAATGAATGACTGAATAAGTGATTAATTGAACGAGTGATTGATTAAATGTGCAAATTGATTTTGAAATTGCAAATAATTGAACAAATGAATAAGAAAATTACAATCATCAAGTAAAAATAAAGACTCATTGTTATGATTTTTAATCTGTGTAGCCTCAAATAGTTGCTATTTATTTTAACGTCAACAAAAAACCGTAATAAATGAAATTAAGTACCCAGCCCTGGAGGGAGAAGGGTTGAATCAGGTCGTCTTTTATATCACATTTATATTGTAACCGAACGGGAAGTTTTTTAGCGATCAGATTAGTATTCGAACCAAGGACCCTTAAGTGCTAACACTATTAAGTTATCGGATGATCAATTATTGACCAAGTCTAACTTTGCTACTCAAGTGACAGGTTTGTCTGGGACTTGAACCCATGACCCTACAAACTCCTGGGTATAGGTTATATACCAATTATTCTGTAGGGGTAACTGACAATTGACTGAACATGCTTGATCTTATCTCGAATTCTGATATTAGAAACAGTTTACAAATAATACAAATTAACACTTATAAACAGAAAGCAAACTCATATATATAATATATTATTATATAAATATATAAACACACAAACTGAATACAATTCTACTGTGGCTACCTACAACACGACTCAAAGCATGAGAGAGTTTGCGGAATACACCACAACCAGTAACCAATCAGAATCAAGAACGCCCTTAAGCCAAGAACATGACACACTGATAGGATTTCATCACAACATCTTTTAGAAATAAACATGAATTTTACTCACCATGTTGTTTCCCTGAAAAAGAAAATATAAATATCAAGTGCGTGATAAATTAAGAAAATTGCAAAAAAGTAATTTTTAAAGGTAAAAAAAACATACCATGTACTAGTTTCATTTAGTTTATTATATGACTTAACGGTCTTAATGAAAAACATCACTTTGTGGTTTACTTTGGACCAGGAAAAATCTTAACCACGAAAATGGAGCTAGTTAATGTAACACCTGATCAAATGCAGTAAAACAGGAAATATAGGTCACAGTGACCTACATCATATGTATTGGTGTGGTATCCCTCAAATTTGGATATCTCATATAACAAATATTGAGTGTAACACAAACAAAGTCTTACCAGGGAAGGACGGATCAACCGATGAGAAAAGTAAACCTTATATGCCTCCTCCACTAATTTTGATGCACGTATATTATAAAAAATATTTGGTAAAAAAAACAAGGGAAATAACTCTTTCAATGTACTTACCGACATGAAGATTGTGAAATGGCTGGAGTTTGTGCCAGTGATACTGAAGGAGATATTGGCGTTACTGCTGCTGTCAGCGTCGTACGCCATGATGTTGCCGACTTCCTCTGGGTATTGTTTGCCTTCCGATACCGTAAATGTGTAGTTCTGCAAAGAGAGAAAAAAAAAATTAAGTTAATTTTTCAGCCTTATAATAATAAATAGACTTTCCATGAGGTCATTTGTTTATTTCTACAGCCCTGAAATCTGCAAACAGAAAAAAACATTAACCTCTGAAACCTCTGAAAAGTTTCTTAAAATAGACATTTCATAGGTCAATAGGTTCTTTATATCGATCTCAAGTTGTGTTATAATGACAGAGGATAAGGGTATAGTTTAATTTTTACAATACATTATCTATTTGATTTTAAAATACAGACTTTTGATGAGGTCAACAGGTTGTTTATATGGACCTTAAATAGTAATATAATAACTCAGGATAAAGTAGAACTGTATCTTATCACAAGTAGACAGTATCATGTAACACAGCAATCAACATCAGCTAAAATTGTTTATAATAATGAGACATTGAATCATCATCTGCAGTTTACATTTAGAAGCAATTTTGAAAACAGGAGGCCCCATTGGTATGTTTCTCTCACTTTGTATTCCTTGCTGTGAACTTCAAATCATGACAAAATCAAATTCATTCTAACAAACTTGATATGCTTTTTCTCTGGCATGCAGTAGACTAATAAGTTATGACCCTAGGCATCATTGTTATATTCAGAAAAAAACTGGCAATGATTTAAACAAGTTTGATCCCTGTGACCTTTAAATAGGGCCAAGAATATTTATTTTGAAAAAGTGAATGATTACTTTTCAATCCAGCATGTTTCTGGCTAAAAGGTATCTCCCTAAGTCTCTTGATGTTCAAAAGATGTCATTTAAAGTTCAAAGGTGATGCTGGAAGAACAAAACTATGTTGGACTATCAATAAGCTCACTGCGCCCTCTGGCTAGGTGAGCGAAAAACTGAAGTTTAATTGAACTACCAAACTTACGGGTTGCAAAAACATTGGAGCATTGTCGTTGATGTCCTGGATTTGGAAGACAATATTGGCCGTTGATGTCAGGCCTTCGGGAGATGTTGCTTGCACCGTCAGAGTTAAAATCTTCCTATCTAAATTCTCGTAATCAATCTCTCGGTTGGCAAGTACCTTTCCTAAAAAACGTATCATAAAAAATATTTAGAGAAATTCATAACGCCATCATGATCAGCCTATGTTCTCTGATTTTCTCTGCCTTTTTGGTATAATTTACTAGGTACCTGATGGAGGGGTACAGACGTTTCGGTAATCAGTCACTTCAGTACCAAGATGTTTCCGTACTGCTGAAAAGTTGTTTAAGAGTTTTTTAAATAAACTTTTTCAACACTTAGACTTAATCTGTGAGCTTGTACTTTCTTAACTTTTTGTATCTTGTTTGTTGTTGGATTTTACAGTTTCAAATTCTTTAGTATTTTTTATCTTCACAAAAAATGTACCAAAATATCCTATTTTGAGGTACCAAAACAAATGGGTACCGAAGTTACTAAGAGTCCCTAGTGGTTAGTCAGTAGTCTGAATAATGTAAGTAGATCCACCTTGATCCAAGTTTGTACTTGGCCTATTTCTATAAATAGCAACCCTGACCTTGACCTCAACCTTTTGTTTCTGAAATATGTACTCATTAGAAATACAAATGTATTCTCATATATACTTGACTTCTGATCGAAATCTGTTAACAGTTACGTTGCTGGAATGATGTCACTGAACTGCTTGACAAATTTTGAACTTGACTCAAAGTATGTTGGCACTTGACTGGATAATGTTAAATGAAAATTTGTTAAAAAATGAAGTTGCTGAAGAAAGTGAATAAAATTGGACATGATAAAATGGACACTGGTTACACTAGAATTAGAAAATGGTGTAGATTTTTAAATTCTGAATCGTATTACTGTATGTTAAAAAATGTTGAGTTGCTAGTGAATCAAGACAGGACATTATGGGATGGACATAATCATCTTATCATAAATCTACACAACTGAGATGTATCAGGTGATTGTTCTCTAAGAAATTTGTGCATCATATTTTCATAGGTGTCAACCTCTGAAACCTCAGATGAGGAAGATCTCCCTAATTCCATTTTCCGATGAGGGGGAAAGTGTGTGAAAGGTGACTGCTCGACTTAAACTGCTTTGCTCAATTTATCTTTCCAGTTTTATGTATCAAAATAACTCCAAAAAGCATTCATCTGATTCAGACATACTTGTTATCGACAATGGTCATTGTACACACCTTGCAGTAACCAGGAGATCATTTGACCACAGGATGTAGATTTTGAGTTTGTGCGAATTCAGACTTGAATGAGGGAGTTTCATGGGAGATTGGAAAAGTTGGGTCAGGAGTCCCCCTCCTAATGAGGGACAGTTGACAGCTTTGAATTTTCAATTCCTAAGCACTACCCACCTGTGGTCCTTTCAACAACAAAGTAATCTCCAGTGTCGGTTCCCTGGACTTCCTGGAAGTCTTGGATTTGTTCCTTGGTACTAGGCACATAGGCAATCAGTGTGATGTAAGTGAAGTTAGACTTCGCCTCAGGAATAACGTGGTTGTAGGTTGGATTCGTTTTCGTCCATGGCGCGTCAAACTCTGGAGTATCGTCTACATCTTGTAGGATGTATATGAGAGCAGTTGCTGAAAAAAAAAAGACGTTTTGTTATTTCGTTAAAACTGTTTTAAAAGACCTCCCTCAGAAAATTCAAAAGTTTCCTCTGAAATACAAGTGGTCTCTTAACACAGGTGAGGTGGTCTATTAATACAGGTGAGGTGGTCTATGTATACAGGTGAGGTGGTCTATGAACAAAGAGGTCTCTTAAATATAAGTGGTCTCCTAACACAGGTTTGGTTCACAATGAAACCACTACAATGAGGAATAATAAAAATGGTCTTTTAACATAGGTGGTCTCTAAAGCGAGGTGGTCATAAATAAGCAAGCTTGATAGATCTAAACAAAGAGATTTATTTATGGCAGTTGAGTTCTTTCACAAAGGCGACAATATTACAGAATATATCACATCAAATGATAAATTGTCATATGATTTAACTTATTTACCCCTTAAAAACACATTTGAACTCTTCCAGTTCAAATGTTGGAATAGTTCATTATGAATTTTCAGGGGTGAATGAGTTAACCAGCTTACCCGTGGCGGTTTGTTCCAGGGCTGCATTAACATCCTGAGCTTCAACTATAAATTGGATTTGTGAGGCTTTGTCGAAGTCCAAAGTGGCATTGGTATAAATCGCACCAGAAGTGCTATCTATACGAAAAGCTTGCTGTAAGACAAAAAAAAACAATATAAAAATATTATAATAATGTGAGGTTCTTATATACTGCTTTATCACAACCTAGATTGTATGTCGTCTGAAAGCGATTCACAAATTATTATCCATTGTTCAAGGGCCTTTACACTAATGTTTGAAATTCAGAAACCAATGTTTAAACATCATATGTCAGTGTTTCTCAACATCATTTCTATATTTTACCATGGATAAGCCCATGCTTTGTTAAATACATTTTACAAATTTAATATTTTAAAATGTCTCACATCTTGAATTGTTTATTTTAAGTTGTTTATGTCTTGGGAAATATTCAGAAATAAGCTGAGAGAAAGCTGAGAGAAGAGTTCAAATAACCCCTTGTTTGTAAGTAAAAGGTTTGGTGTACTTTTTACAAGTGAGATATGGGACTTGACTTTGAAGGGAAGGAAGGGTTGTTACTATACCCTGTAGTTGTAGTCAAAGATAGTGACAACTGGTTGACCGTTGGATTGGTGAGCAATGATGGTGGACAGCCTGATTGAATATTGAATGGAACTAGTGGAATCTGGGTCAGTGGCGTTCATCTTCAAAACGAAGGTACCGACGGGTTTAGCTGCAATAAACAAATATTTTCAAAATCTGGAATATGAACTTCTTGGTTAAATCAGTTAAATATATGTGAGGAAATGAGTTTTTTAAGATTTTGAACTTAAGCCCATGCGGGTAATAAGTCCACCCATATATAAATGCTATCTCATTAATAAGCTCCTCTAATAAGCTCTCCCCCCCCCCCTACAATGAATCAGTGGTGTTTGACTACTGTTCTTACTGCTGGGTTAATGCAGTAATGTATATGTTATATTGTAATGTAATACAGTGGAACCCGCTTATTATGATATCCTATTTGCCAGAGAAAAATATCATAATAACCGATATATCATAAT
>JAULCA010042885.1:0-13182 GCA_032360845.1 Crassadoma gigantea
TTCCATCTATGAAGAGTATTTGATTCTACCATATTTGGATCTTGAGAAGAAGATTTTTGAAATTTGAGTCAATTTGACCCCTTTTGGCCCCGCCCCTCAGGCCCCTTGGAGCTGAGGACCATATAATTCACAATTTTGGTTGGTCTTTGGTTATGGAAGGTGTCTGCCAAATTTCATTGAAATTTCATGAAATTGGTTCAGGGGTTTCTGAGAAGAAGTCAAAAATGTAAATTGTTTATGGACACACGACGGACAACGGACGACAGACGACGGACGACGACGGACAAAAGGTGATTAGAATAGGTCACTTGAGACTTCGTCTGAGGTGACCTAAAAAGTGAAACAGTTATGCATGCATGTCTTATTTTGAATCTACTCGAGACATTAAGGTATGTATATCTTAGTTTGTACACATGTAGACAGTAAGACAGGTATGTTTTATTTTTATAAACATTTAGATAATAAGGCATGCATGTCTTAATTTTTTAGACATTTCAACAGTGAGGCATGCATGTCTAATTTTTTTAAGTATTATTTTTTAAACCATTTAGACGGTAAGGCATGCATGTCTTATATTTTAAATCATTGAGACAGTAAGGTATGTATGTCCTATTTTCGAAACCAGTGAGACAGTAAGGGATGCATGTCTTATTTTTGAAACTATTTAGATATGTACAATATCTTAATCCATTGAGACAGTAGGGTATGCATGTGCTATTTTTGAAACCATTGAGACAGTAAGGCATGTATGTCTTATTTTTTTAATTCATTCAGACAGTAAGGCATGCATGTCTTATTTTTTAATCCATTTAGACAACAAGAGGCCCACGCCCGTATTGCTCAAAGTTATGACCCAGGGGTTAAGTCTGCAAGGGTGTAGCAGACCCTTGGGTTAATTCTGAAATCATAACTGCATTCGTCTCTTTATGCCCAACAATTGTATCTAAAGTTTTGGGGTGGGGATCTAAACCATTTTGAAGTTATACCGAGGGGTTAAATCTCCAACGGTTGGACAGACCCTAATGCCATCCTGGAAGCATACGTGCATTCATTTCTTTATACTCAGCAATTGTTTATATTGCTATAGGGTGGGGATCTTAACGGTTTCCAAGCTGTGACTAAGAAACTACGCCCCTTGGGGTTTGGTCAGACCCCATGGTCTATTCTAATATCAAGACTACATTCGACTCTTTATGCCCAGCATTTAAATACGTAGTTTTGGGGTAGGGATTTCAAAAGTTTTGAAGTTATGACCCGGGAACTATGACTTCAAGTGTGAGTCCAGACCTAGGGTATTCTTCTCTTTATACTCAGCAATTGTATATATGGTTATATGGTCGTGATCTCAATCATTTCCAAGTAATAAACACTTAGCCCTGGGATCAGCCCCACTATTTGTACAATTTTGAACAAAAGCAATATAGCCAAATTGCTCCCTTTTGGCCCCGCCCGTCAGCCCCCTTTGGGGGGGGGTGTCAGCCCCACCATTTGTAGGGGGGGGGGGTCAGCCCCACCATTTGTACAGTGGGGGGGTCAGCCCCACCATTTGTACAATTTTAAATCCCCACCACCTAGGGATAGTTTCAGCCAAATTTAGTTTAACTCCAATCAGTGGTTTTGAAGAAGTCGTTTAAAGCAATTGTTGACGAATGGACGACGGACGCCACGGTATGGCATAAGCTCACCTTGGTCCTTTGGACCAGATGAGCTTATCAGGCATGTAAGCTTTATCTTTTAAGTATTTAATAAGGCATACATGTCTAATTTTTGAATCCATTAAGACAGTAAGAGATATATGCCTTATCTCTTCAGGTTTTTTAGACAGTAAGGCATGCAAGTCATATTTTTTAATCCATTTAAACATTTATACAATGATTCATCATAATGATAAGAACTAGAAGCGTACACACCGGTTACATGTTAGTTTTATTTTTCAGTTCTAAGGCAGAAAAATCAATCTTAAAGGAAATAAAACATCACTGTCCAATACAAAATGTATGTTGTTTGGTGTAGCACGAGCATTTACTCTGTCCCAGTTCTCTACCGGTGTCATCTCTTACTCATATGCCCAGGCATATAGCAGGCAGCTCGGTTTGTTCTTCACAGATCCAAAAACTGTGTAACGATATACAATTATTTAGTAGTCACATCCTGTTAACATTATCACAGATCAAACAACTGTGTAACGATATACACTTATTTAGTAGTCACATCCTGTTAACATTATCAAAGATCAAACAACTGTGTAACGATATACACTTATTTAGTAGTCACATCCTGTTTACTTTATCACAGATCAAACAACTGTGTATTGATATATACTTATTAAGTAGTCACATCCTGTTAACATTATCACAGATCAAACAACTGTGTAATGATATACAATTATTTAGTAGTCACATCCTGTTAACATTATCACAGATCGAACAACTGTGTTATGATATACAATTATTAAGTAGTCATATCCTGTTAACATTATCACATATCAAACAACTGTGTAACGATATTCATTTTTTTAGTAGTCACATCCACACCCAATATCAGATAATAACCAACCATCAGATAACAAGAGGCCCTTTGGGCCTGTATCACTTACCTGTACATCCAAGCAATTATTGCAAAATATTCTCAAAATGAGATTCAAGGGAATAGGTCAGACCCCTATGCCAATCCCTGTAGCAATCTGTTTTAGATTTTCCATGCCCAGCAATTTTATGTATGGTTATGGTTGTGGCCAGACCCCAGGATCAATTCCAATGTCATGACTGTTGTCTCTTTATGCCCATCAATTATACATATAGTTTTTGGGTAGGCATCTTCAACAATTCAAAGTTATGACCTAAGGGCTAGGTCTCCAAGGGTAGGTCAGACCCCAAGGCCATCCTTAAAACGTATGTGCATTTATCTCTTTATACTCAGCAATTTCATACATGGTTATAAGTTAGGGATCTAAACTGCTTCAAATCTGTGACTCAGAAACTAGGTCCCTAGGGGTTTTGGTCTGTACCTATGCTTATATAATGACTGCATTCGTCTCTTTATGTCCAGTAATTTTATATATAGTTTTTGGGTGTGGATCTCAATTGTTTTAAAGTTATAACCCAGGGATTATATCTCCAAGGGTGGGGCCAGACACACCATTTATACAAAATTTGTTCTCCTTCATCCAAAATTCTTCAAACCAAATATGATCAAATCCTTTCATTCCTACAGAAGAAGGATTTTATATAATAATTTGCTATATTTCCCCTATTGAGCCCCATCCCTCAGGCCCCTGGGGGCCAGACCCACGGTTTATACAAAATTACTTTCCCTTCACCTGAGGACCAAATATGGAACAAATCATTTCATCCTACAGGAAAAGAATCTGCTTGGCCCTTCAGGACTAGTAGCGTTTTAAAAGAAAATTTGATGGACGGATGATGGATGCGGCGCTATGACATGAGCTCACTTGCCCTTCGGGCAGGTGAGCTAAAAACCAATCATATGACAATAGCCTACCATCAGATAATAGCTCACCATAGATAACAAGCATACTGAGTATTGCTTAAGTAATACATGTCCCTTACCGACCCCCGCAAGCTATTAGGTGCTATGATTTATCAAATAAAAACCAAAGGGCCTGTATCGCTCACCTGGAAATGCTAGCAAATTTGAAGTTGGAACAGCTAGATGTTGCTGGTAGAGTACATGTTTGGCATGGTTAGTCAGGGGATCCATTTATATGCAATGGGACAAAATCCTGGAATTTTTACAGGAAAAGGAGATTTTGAAGAATTTGCTATGTTTCCCCTATTGGGCCCCACCCTCTGCCCCCAGGGGATCAATTTTTACAACATTGGTTCTCCTTCACAAAATAAAGTTCCACACAAATTTTGATCAAAATTCATGCAGTCATTCGCAACTTAAGTAGCGATTTAAATGATTTACCTTTAGTTTCCCCTATTGGGCCCTGCCCCTTCAGCCCCAGGGGAGCCACACCCTCCATTTATATAACATTGGTTCTCCTTCAGCCAGTCATTCTCCAGACCAAATCTGAGCAAAATCCATAAAGTCAATCACAACTATTAGCGATTTAAAGGATTTACCTCTATTTTCCCTATTGGGCCCCGCCCCTCTGGCCAGACGGGAGCCACACCCTCCAGTTATACAACGTTGGTTATCCTTCAGCCAGTAATGCTCAAGACCAAATCTGAGCAAAATCCATCAAGTCATTACAACTAGTAGCAATTTAAAGCATTTACCTCTATTTTCCATATTGGGCCCAGCCCCTCTAGCCCCAGGGGAGCCACACCCTCCATTTATACAACGTTGGTTCTCCTTTAGCCAGTAATGCTCCAGACCAAATCTAAGCAAAATCCATCAAGTCTTTCACAACTAGTAGCGATTTAAAGGATTAACCGCTATTTCCCCTATTGGGCCCCAACCCTCTGGCCCCAGGGGAGCCATATCCTCCATTTATACAACGTTAGTTCTCTTTCAGCCAGTTATGGTCCAGACCAAATCTAAGCAAAATCCATTCAGTCGTTCACAACTAGTAGCAAGGATTTATCCAAATTTTCCCCTAATGGGCCCCGCCCCTCTGGCCCCAGGGGAGCCACACCCTCCATTTATACAACGTTGGTTATCCTTCAGCCAGTAATGCTCCAGACCAAATCTGAGCAAAATTCATTCAGTCATTAACAACTAGTAGCGATTTAAAGGATTTACCTCTATTTCCCCTATTGGGCCCCAACCCTCTGGCCCCAGGGGAGCCACATCCTCCATTTATACAACGTTAGTTCTCTTTCAGCCAGTTATAATCCAGACCAAATCTGAGCAAAATCCATTCCGTCGTTCACAACTAGTAGCAATTTGAAGGAAATGTTGACGGACGACGGACGGACGCGGACACCGGATGCTGCGCCATCGCATAAGCTCACTTGCCCTTCCGTAACAATGGCAAGAAAATGCATGAAGAAATGACGCCACTGAAGTGCTGACAATGATTTTCTAAAAATAATAACAGTGACCTTGACCTGACAACCCTAAAATTCAAACTTGTCCGAGACATTTTGATTCTATATAAGTATGCACAGTTTGAAGGAAATCCGTGAAGAAATGAAGCCACTGGAGTGCTGATAATGATTTTCTAAAAATACCAACAGTGACCTTGACCTTGCCCTAACAACCCCTAACTCAAACTTGTCCAAGACATTTCGATTCTATACAAGTATGCACAGTTTGATGAAAATCCATAGAGATATCAAGCCGATGGAGTGCTGACAATGATTTTCCAAAAATACCAACAGTGACATTGACCATGACCTTACAACCCTTAAATTCGAACTTGTCAAACATTTCGATTCTATATAAGTATGCACAGTTTGATGGAAATCCGTGAAGAAATGAAGCCACTGGAGTTCTCACAATGATTTTCTAAAAATACCAGCAGTGACCTTGACCTTGCCCTAACAACCCCTAACTCAAACTTGTCCAAGACATTTCGATTCTATATAAGTATGCAAAGTTTGATGAAAATCCATGAAGAAAAGAAGCCACTGGAGTGCTGACAATGATTTTCTAAAAATTGCAACCTTGACCTTGACCTGACAACCCTGAAACTCAAACATGTCCAAAATAGTTAAATCGTTTACATGTGTTTGATGGAAATCCATGGAGTTATGAAGTCGCTAGATTGCTGACAAACTTCAGGCGGACAGACGGACGGACAGGAAAACTATAGCCCCCCTCCCCCAGTAGGGGACTAATAAGTGGCCCAATGGGACTGCATCTAACAAGAGATCTTGGCGCCCACCATTGAATAATCTGTATCGACCCTATGACTGACTTGTCTTTTCTCTACTTTCCCTTCTTTCCCCTCTTCCTCTCTGAACCTACATGTGAAGTTAAAGAATTATCCCTTCAGTACTTCTCAAGAATAGCGATAATAAATTTCATCATTCAAATTCCAAGATGGCTGCCTCATGGTTATTCAGGAGAAAATGTTAAAAGATTTCAACATATTTAACCCCTGTGACCTCAAATATAAGTGAAGGTCTTTTATTTGAACAAACATGGTAGCACTTCATTCCAGCATGCTACTGGCCAAATATTATCATCCTTGGCATTTTTGTTATTCAGAAGTCGTTTATTTGAACAAACTTGGTAGCCCTTCTTCCAACCATGCTACAGGCCCTTGGTGTTAATGTAGATGAACGTTTATCTTTGAATTGTCAAATTAAAATTGTGTACAAAAAGCTGTCTTTCTACATTTTTCAAATGAAACGGTTGAGTCCGTTCCCCAGTCAGTCTTCATGTCTAACATATTTTAACTGTTTTGTAAATCCACATTTTAACTATTGTGTAAACTTCTGAAGAAATATTTTACAAAAGAATACTGCCAAACTTGACACACTTCTGAAAAGTGCAGTTAGGATAATATTGAAATGTGATTTAATACACCATCCTGTGATATGTTAAAAATGTTAAACTGGTTACCTTTTACTAAACGTGTTTTGTATAAACAGTCAGTTTTGATGTACAAGGTTTAACATGCTTGACTCCAGAATATTCGAAAAATTTTAGATATATTTCTGATGTCTAATCAAGATCTACTAGATCATCAACAAATAACTTATTTTACATACTATCATTTTAAACAAAAATGTTAAAAGAGATCTTTTACCTACCAGGGTCCATCTACATGGAATGTTTACATGAACATCTTATAAATGCAACTTCATTTTTATCTTTAAAACAAAATACAAAAATGTTTTTTATGTACTCATCTTAATGTACTACTGCTTTTTTCATTACACTTAAATGTCTGACTGTTTTCTTATGTAATTCTCTGTGATATGTACAATTTGTAAATACTGTATATTTTATGACAACTTGACCCAAAGTCTTTGACTCATTTTGTTATCAAGTATAAATAAAGACTATTATTATTATCATTAGGTCCAATATCAGTACCATGGGTCATTTGGTTATTGAGAAGAAGTCGATTGAATGTTTTAAAACATTTGACCCCTGTGACCTTAAAAGTGGGTTAAGGTCATTCATTTGAACAAACTTGGTAGCCCTTTATCTAAGCATGCTACAGGCCCAATATCAGTACCCTGGGCCTTTTGGTTATTGAGGAGAAGTCATTTGAAGATTTTGAGACATTTGACCCCTGTGACATTAAAAGTGGGTAAAGGTCATTCATTTGAACAAAATTGGTAGCACTTCTTCAAACCTGCTACTGGACCAATATCATTATCATCAGCGTTTCCTTTATTAAGAAGAAGTCATTTGAAGGTTTTTAGACATTTGATCCCTGTGACCTTGAAAATTAGTCAATGTTATTCATTTGAACAAACTTAGTAGCCCTCCATCCCAATTGCTACAGGCCTAATATCAGTACTCTTGGCCTTTTGGTTATTGAGAAGAAGTCGATGGAAGATTTTAAGACATCAGACCCCTGTGACCTTGAAAGTGGGTCAAGGTAAATTATATTAACAAACTAGAAAGCCCTTTATCCAAGCATGCTACAGCCCCAATATCAGTACCATGGCTTTTGGTTATTGAGAAGAAGTGTATTAAAGATTTTAAGACATTTGACCTATGTGACTTGGAATGCAAGTCAAGGTCATTATTTTGAACAAACTCGATAGCCCTTTATCCAAGCATATTACAGGCCCAATATCAGTTCCATGGGATAATTGGTTATTAAGAAGTAGTGTATTGTAGATTTTAAGACATTTGACCCCCATGGGCTTGAAAGTTGGTAAAGGTCACTCATTTGAACAAAATTAATAGCCCTTCTTCCAAGCATGCTACAGACCCAATATCAGTACATTGGGTTTTTTGGTTATTCAGAAGAAGTTGTTTGAAGTTATTGAGGCATTTGACCCCTGTGACTTTGAAAGTAGGTCAAGGGTATTCATTTGAACAAACTTGATACCCCTTCATACCCGCATGCAACAGGACCAATATCAGTACCATCAGCCTGCCTTTTGGTTATTGAGAAGTCAATTGAATATTTTAAGACATTTGACCCTTGTGACCTTGAAAGTTGGTAAAGGTCATTCATTTCAACATACTTGGTAGCCCTTCATCCTACTTGCTACAGGCCTAATACCAGTCCTCTGGGCCTTTTTCGTTATTGATAAAAAGTTGATTGAAGATTTTGAGACAGTAGACTCCTGTGACCTCGGGAGTGGGTCAAGGTCACTCATTTTAACAAACCTGAGAGCCCTTTATCAAAGCATGTTACAGGCCCAATATCAATACATTTGGCTTTTTAGTTATTGAGAAGAAGTGTATTTAAGATTTTAAAACATTTCACCCCTGTGACCTTGAAAGCAGGTCAAGGTCATTCAATTTAAACAAACTCGGTAGCCATTTATCCTGGCAAACTACGTACCTTATATCAATACCATTGGCCATTTGGTTATTGAGAAGAAGTCGTTTCAGGATTTTGAGACATTTGACCCATGACCTGGAATAACGGTCTAGGTCATTCATTTGAACAAAGTTGGTAGCCCGTCATCCCAGCATGCAAAAATCCAAATATCAGTTCCATGGGGCTATTGGTTATTGAGGAGAAGTCGTTTTAATATTTTAAGACATTTGACCCCTGGGACCTTGAAAGTGGGTCAAGGAAATTCATTTTTACAAATTTGATAGCCCTTCATCCAAGCATGCTACAGGTCAAATATCAGTACCATGGGAGTTTTGGACAATGAGAAGAAGTGTTTTGAAGATTTTGAGACAATTAATCCATGTGACCTTGAAAGCAGGTCAAGGTCATTAATTTGAACAAAGTTGATACCTCTTTATCCAAGCATGATAAAGGCCTAATATCTGTACCAAGGGCCTTTGACTATTGGGTAGAAGTCGTTCGAAGTCGTTGTGAAACATTTGACCCCTGTGACCTTGGAAGTGGGTCAAGGTCATTTATTTTAACACTCTCGGTAGCACTTCATCCAAACATGCTTCAGGACCAATATCAGTACCATGAGCATTTCGGTTATTGAGCAGAAGTCGTTTGAAGATTTGAAGACATTTGACCCCTGTGACTTTGAAAGCAAGTCAAGGTCATTCATTTGAACAAATTTTGTAGCCCTTCCTCCAAGCATGCTACATGCCAAATATAAGTACCCTGGGCCTTTTAGTTATTGAGAAGAAGTTGTTTGAAGATTTTAAAACATTTGGATCTTGTGACCTTGAAAGCAGGTCAAGGTTATTCATTTGAACAAATTTTGAAACCCTTTTTCCAAGTATGCTACATGCCCAATATCAAGACCATGGGCCTTTTGGTTATTTAGAAGAAGTTGTTTGAAGATTTATTTAAGATATTTGACCCTTCTGACCTTTAAAGTGGATCAAGGTTATTCAATTAAACAAATTGGTAGCCCTTCACTCCAGCATGCTACAGGCTCAATATCAGTTCCCTAGGCCATTTTGTTATTGAAAAGAAGTTGTTTGAAGATTTTAACACATTTGACCCCTGTGACCTTGAAAGAGGATCAAGGTCATTCATTTGAACAAACATTGTAGCCCTTCATCCTTGTTTGCTTATGGTCAAATATCATCACCCTAGGCCTCTTGGTTATTGAGAAGAAGTTGTTTAAAGTAAATATTGACGCCGGACGACGTAAGAAGGACGCGGCACTACGGCATAAGCTTACTTGGCCCTTCGGGCCAGGTGAGCTTAAAAGTTCAAATTGGTAGAATTTTTTTATATTTTTTTTACAGTTGTGTGAGATGACATTCTTCAAAATGAGGACTGATTAACCAGTGTGGAAAACCCCATTTGACCAGGACAGTGGGAAACGTTAACACCATCGTCTATGGAAAACCATTTGGTTCTGCAATCCCTATTAAGAAAAAGTCATTCAAGGTTTTAAACATATATTTGACCCCTGTGACCTTGAATATATGGCAAGATCATTCATTTGAACATACTTTAAACTTTTTTGGCCCTACCCCTTAGCCTTGGGGGTCAGCCCTACCATTTGTACAATTTTGAATTCCTGCCTCCCATGAATGCTTTGATCAAATATGATCAACATCATGGCATATTTCTACAGAAAAAGTTGTTGATAGCAATATAGACAAATCCTCCCCTTTTGGCCCAGCCCTTAGCACCCTGGGGGTCAGCCACACATTTATGTAAGTTTGTATTTACATCACCAAGGAATGCTTCCAGTCAAATATGGTTATGTCCATTCCTGAATTCCAGTTGTTGATACCAATATAGCCAAATTCCCCCATTTTGGCCCTGCCTCTCAGCCCTCTACGGGTGTCAGCTAAACTATTTGTAAAATTTTGAATCCCTGACTTCAATGAATGCGTTTGATCAAATATGATTGATATCCAGTGCTTGGTCCTGAAGAAGAAGTCGTTTGTAGCTAAATAGCCTAATTGCCCCATTTGATTCCCCCACTCAGCCTCCTTGGGGATCACCCCCACCATTTGTACAATTTTGAATCCCCAACACCTAGGGATGTTTTCATCCAAATATGAATGATGTCCATTGCTTTGTTCCAGAGAAGGAATCGCCTGAAGCAATATAGCCAAATTGCCCCCTTTTGGCCCTGCTTTAAGCCCCCTTGGGGTCAGCCCCACTATTTGTACAATTTTGAATCCCATCACCTAGTGATGCTTCCAGTCAAATTTAGTTAAATTTCAATCAGTGGTTTAGAAGAAGTAGTAATTTAACGCAATTGTTGACGTCTGTACGACGCATGGACACCACAGTATTGCATAAGCTCAATTTGGTCTGTTGGACCAGGTGAGCTTATAACAGTTGTCCACTTGTATGGGATGCATGGGCCCTTAAGTCCCATTTTTTTGGTTTCAATGGCAAATGATCCTCTCAAAACAGTTGCCATTAAGTTTCTGTGTGTCAAATACCCATAAATACCAATTTTCAGCATAATATTGAATCTGATCATTCAGCGTAATATTGTATAATTTCTCAACTAGTAAGAGGCAACCACTCTGTTACCATGAAAACACCCTCCATTGAATTCAGTATATCTAATTAACCCATATATACTAATTTTCAACAAAATCTGAGAACAATTAAACTTCACACAAACAAAATTCTGCATTATGTCCCCTTCTATGGACCATTTAACTTGATTTGAACAAACTTGAAGCTACATCCCAAAGGCATCATGTATGCAAAACAACAAAGCTATGGCAATCTTATTCTTTCAATTCACATTTATTTTCTATTTTCACACATATTTGGACCTCAAAGATGCCTAGCCCCTCCATTTGTAAATTCCTATTCGATGTGCAATATTACATACACTTGGCCAAGCACTTTCTGAGTAGTGAAAATGTAAAATCTGAAAACACAACGAACGAGGCACGATGACAGACGAAGACATATCGTAATAGGTCACCATGAACAGGTGATTTAAAAACTTACCAACTGTGGTAGTACTTTCTCAAAATATTCGATGGTAACTTCATCTGAATCATCTGTCTTAAATCAAAACAAAAACTTACATTGAAACAGACATAACAACATGGATCGAGGAAATGCTTTTATTACTTAAAACATATTTAATGTTTGATATTACTGTATTAACATCATAGAGATACAATTGTAAGTCGTACATTTATGGAATGTAGTGCCTGTATGTGTTTTTAAACATTATTATTGCGAGTCGTACCGTAATGGAAGATAGTGCTTGTGTGCTTTTATATATAACCATTGTAGGTCGTACAGTAATTGAAGGTAGGCGTGTATGTGTTTGTATACATAACCATTACAGGTCGTACAGTAATGTAAGATAGTGCTTGTATGTGTTTGTATACATTACCATTGTAGGATGTACATTAATAGAAAGTAGTGCTATATATGTGTTTTTTACATTACCATTGTTGGTCGTACTGTAATGGAAGGTAGTGCCCGTATGTGTTTCATACATAACAATTGCAGATCATACAATAATGGAAGGAAGTGCCTGTATGTGTTTGTATACATTTCAATTGCAGATCATACAATACTTGCAGGTGGTGCTCGTATGTGTTTGTATACATTACCATTGCAGGTTGTACAGTAATGTAAGATAGTGCTTGTATGTGTTTGTATACATTACCATTGTAGGATGTACAGTAATGGAAGGTAGTGCCTGCATATGTCTGTTTTCATACACTGGCATTTAAGGCCATACTGTAATAGATGGTAGTGCCTGTATGTGTTTGTATATATAACCATTGGAGGTCGTACAGTAATGGAAACTATTGGCTGTATGTGTTTGTATACATTACAATTGTAGGTCATACAGTAATGGAAGGTAGTGCCTGTATGTATTTGTATACATTACCATTGCAGGTAGTACAGTAATGGAAGGCAGTGCCTGTATCTGTTTTCATACACTACCATTGTAGGTTGTGCATTAATAGAAAGTAGTGCTTGTATGTGTTTGTATACCTTCTTATTGTAGGTCATACAGTAATGAAAGGTAATGACTGTATGTGTTTCTATACATTCCCGTTGTAGGCTGTACAGTTATACAAGGTAGTGCCTGTATATGTTTGTATATATATCCATTGCAGGTTGTACATTAATGGAAGGAAGTATCTGTTTGTGTGGCATACATTACCATTATACATCGTACAGTGATGGACGGTAGTGTCTGTATCTGTTTTCATACACTGGCATTAAAGGCCATACTGTAATAGAAGGAAGTGTCTGTATGTATTTGTATTCATTGCCATTGTAGGTCATACGGTAATGGAACGTGGTGAAGGTTGTAAAGTAATAGAAAGTAGCGCCGGTATGTGTTTGTATATATTACCATTGCAGGTCGTACGGTAATGGAAGGTAGTGTCTGTATGTGTCTGTTTTCATACACTGGCATTTAAGGCCATACTGTAATAGAAGGTAGTGCCTGTATGTGTTTGTATATGTAACCATTGGAGGTCGTACATTAATGGAAGGCAGTGCCTATATGTGTTTGTATACATTGCCATTGTAGGTCATATAGTAATGGAACGAAGTGCATGTCGTACAGAAATTGAAGGTAGTGCCTGTACGTGTTTGTTTACATTACCATTTCAGGTCGTACAGTAATGGAAGGCAGTGACTGTATGTGTTTGTATACTTTGTGTATTGTAGGTCATACAGTTATAGAAAGTATTGCCTCAATGTATTTGTATACATTGCCATTGTAGGTCATACCGTAATGG